>JAOXYF010000004.1:2177275-2198915 GCA_028565775.1 Sternarchorhynchus goeldii
TGCCCAGTGTCCCCTCATGTTCCGTGTGTGTGCCCAGTGTCCCCTCATGTTCTGTGTGTGTCCAGTGTCCCCTCATGGTCCGTGTGTGTCCAGGGTCCCCACATGTTCTGTGTGTCTGCCCAGTGTCCCCTCATGTTCTGTGTGTGTCCAGTGTCCCCTCATGTTCCGTGTGTGTGTCCAGTGTCCCCTCATGTTCCGTGTGTGTGCCCAGTGTCCCCTCATGTTCCGTGTGTGTCCAGGGTCCCCTCATGTTCCGTGTGTGTTTCCAGTGTCCCCTCATGTTCCGTGTGTGTTTCCAGTGTCCCCTCATGTTCCGTGTGTGTGCCCAGTGTCCCCTCATGTTCCGTGTGTGTGCCCAGTGTCCCCTCATGTTCTGTGTGTGTCCAGTGTCCCCTCATGTTCTGTGTGTGTGTCCAGTGTCCCCTCATGGTCCGTGTGTGTCCAGGGTCCCCACATGTTCTGACTCATCACTGGATTTCAGAGTAGCAGAGATCATTGAACAAGGGAGAAAGAAAGGAACTGCAACTTTATATCAGGACAAAAATAACCACAATCTCTATGGAAACAAAGAAGGAAATAGCAAAGCCTGTGTTGGCTGCACTGTTCTCTCACATAAACATTTAGACAACAGTGTCATTTTATAAGATGGCTGTCACCAAGTTAACAAACTTGACGTAAACATCCACACTGACGTAAACATCCACACTGACGTAAACATCCACGTTCGGGCACTTCTGATCTGGTGTCAGTCTCTGGCCTTCTGTCTTTCATTGTTTACATGTTGCTCTCCACTCATTTCATTCACCGTCATGATCTGCGTTTTCATTGTTCTGTATGATGTTTACTCCACAACTTTACTGCCAACCTGCCTACACTAATACCCTCAGACCTGGATACAAGATGAAGGAATGCAGTCTACATTTCTGAAACCAAACACCAGTAAAAATAAATAAATAATCCAGAAATTATGGGTCTAAAATTATCAAATTTTTCATGTGATATGGATGTCAGTAGTCAGTAGTTCATCATTTGGGTGTAATTGTTGATCTCTCTTTTCTCAACCCCTCATTAAAACATGGTTCAGACATGCTGCCTACACAGGATTACAGCTCTTCCTTTCATTCTGATGAAGGTCTTGGAACCTTCTGGGCTTCTGGACTCTCAGGTCTGTTGGTATTGGACTCCTATCTGTCCTAAAGGACTGGTCAGTGATGGTGGCAGATCTTTTAGTGTCGTGAATCTGTTCTTCACTTTTTACTTTCAAGTGGTAGTTTGAAAGCTCTTGTTTACCACTGGAGTCACTCTCCTTCTCACTCCAGATCTCACTGAAACTGATGGTTTAACTATGATGGCACATATTTTGTTGTGCTGTGTACAAGGACCTCAAGAAAGAGAAAAGACCATTCAAAATGAAACAAATGAATGTCAAATTTAAATTATTTTTGTTATTGTTGTTATTGTTAATATTATTGTTTTAAGAGATTCAGCCATATACAAAAACCACCTGTCGTAGCTACAGAAGTGGAAGGAGTGTAACAACATGACTTATATCATCCTTTATTAACTCTTACCTGGAATGTTTAGTCAGATCAATCCCATCTCCACCAGAGCATCCTCCGTCCTCCTCCGTCCTCCTCCGTCCTCCTCCGCCCCGTTGAGAACGCAGAGCTCAAATCTACGTGTGTTCTGGTGACCTCTGCAGCTGTGGGCTAGCACTGCCCTATGCAGCCGCCGGGGTCACCCAGCGAAGGGGCTCGAGACGTTATTTGATTTCGCCTGGTCAGTGCGGAGACGTAACGTTTGCTCTTATCACGACCCCACAGGAACAAGCCGTATAGAGTCAGACACACCGCGCGAACACTGCGGGCATTCACAATGGGGATTAATTGATCAGCTAACACCGGCAGATAAAACATCACAAACCGGGCCGTAGAGCACCGCAGACCAATGAACGGGCTCCCTCCCACACAGGAAGACTGCTCCTGGCCAATTGAAACGATCGCAGGGGAAGATGGACAAGCGTGAGTGGGGCGTGCACTGTGTTTGTTGTGGCAAGTCAATTAGAAATACATTGGTGAGGGAGTTGTCAGAGAGAACAGGAACTGAATGAAGCAAAGCTGCCTTTCGTTGTAGGCCATGTAAACAAAAGTCTGCATTCATTCTGAAGCTGTTCGGTGAACACATGCGCCCTCACGAAGTATTTACATCAGATCCGCCCAGCGCAGCCCTAAACAAACACAACAGGAGCACCTTGCATAGAAAAAGGAACAATCACGTCAACAAGAAGTGAAATATTCTTTCCTCTTCGATTTTAAGATGGCCTAGTTCTCTCCCTCTCTCGCCCATTTCTCTTCAAATCTCCACTCATAAACGGATAAGAAATATGGCTGACTCTTTTTTCCCCACAGGCATATTGATTTTGTGAGGGGGAACAAAGGAAGATGGAGAGGACTGGGGATGTAGAGTGAGGAAAGGCTGCCATTTAGGCCAGGAAGGCTCTTTCATAAATGCTGCAAAGTAGGTGCAATGCTCACGCTCTTCTTACCTATACAAACACGGCCTTTCACCATTATCTGAATATTTGAATAAACACAGAATCAAAAATTTGATTTTGTTATTCACAGCATGCAAAGAAAAAATTCCTCTTGCAACATGTAAGTGAGTGTTTGTATGTGAGTGTTTGTGTAAATGTGCAAGACTGTGTGTATGTGCCTGTGTGTGTATGTGGGTGTGTGTTTTCTTACAGTATGAGAGTGAGAGTGTTGAGCTTGTGTGTAGGTGATTAGTCTGGTTGGCCAGCGATAGAGAGAGTTGATCAATATCATATTGATCGTAGCTGGGTGGTGTCAGGGGGATTGGGGTGGAGGTGGAGGGTGGAGTGGTGGGCTGCTGCAGGTTGACTTTTAAAAATCCTTTACTCTGCAGATGACAAATAATCTTTTGAATTAGAGGGAGCAGCAAAACACTCATATTTTTGGCCTGTCTCTGGTGGCGTTGAGGTGTGGCGGCTGTGGTCTGAGTCCCTCTCTTCTCCACGGCAACCGTGGAACCTACACCACGCAAAATAAACAGTGAGACAGCCACATGGAATGGCCTCTCCAGTCAGAGGCAGACACGCTATTCTCAATATCCACAAACGAAAAATAAACGTTTTGGTTACTTGGGAGTCAGATCTGCCAGACACCCCGCATCGCCGTGGAAACCCTGCCCATCAATCACACATATTCCCCCTTTTTTTAAACCTGATAAAAACGATGATCCATCACCACCACCACCACCCCCCCCACCCGATACATTTGAAATATCATTTACAGAGACTCTTTTCTTTCTGCGCTGACAGGCTTCTGTTGCAGGCCCCATGCGAGCGATGTGCAGCGCCCGTCAGGAGAGACACCGTGAGCAATCAGGTTCTGTGGGCTGCTTCAAAACTGATTGAAGTGCTCTCGTACGCCGGAGGAATCTTGCTTTACAATGGTGGGAAGTCCCTCAGGAACTAGAAAGGCATGGTTAATATTATTGATCTCTATCCTTGACTTGGGTGTGAAACGACTTCAACTAGAAGGCCCAGTGTGTCTTGTTTCTATATGTGGGATCTCTTGGCCTTGATTAGAGATACATGGAGGCCCTCCAATCTTAGCCGCAAAAGCTTTCAGTCAAGAGGACCGTTAGTGGCATCCCGGTGGACCTAAATGTTTTAGCTGTTAAGTGTGTGGGCACATTTCATAGACTATAATTCATTCTGTTTGAACAGTCCAATTGGTGGAGTCTGTTGTGAACTACCGGCAGGTGTGGGACTGGGTAAATATGACCTCATCATTAAAATATGTCCATCATTAGAATGTTCCGGCATTTATCTGATATATAACTAATGCATATTTTCTTACTTCGTTAAAAGACACCTCTCGGTTCTAACAATTCAATCAGTCAGTGGTTGGTGATCAATTTAAAAGCAGGCAGCACAGATGACGATTGACTAGTACGCCTTTAAAGTATATAATACAATAACTAGTGACTGTATCCCTCTTCAAAGTCACAGAGAAATTTCAAAGAAAGTTAGTCACTAGTACTGAGTAGTGACAAAGTTTTTTTTAACTCTTATAGTAAGAAATGGAAAGAAATCATGATCAAGAGTTTCAAAATTGCAGTAAAGTTACAAGTTGAATATGATGCCAATTAAATCAATTTTAAAATCACCAAGAGTGGTATTACTGCTGTGAGTGTTTCTCAGTTCTTTAGTGGTACATCTCACCCTACAGAATTCTGTTAGCTGCACTTACAATTCCTGATATAGTGTAGAGTTCTTATACAGGTGTATTCCTGATATAGTGCAGAGTTCTTATACAGGTGTATTCTTGATATAGTGTCCTTATGGTGGCTTTCCTATTAAACTGATAACTTCTGTTCAACAAAATGTTATATGCTGGGTTTCAGAAATGTAGAATCGCTGTTACCCTTTGCTCTTAAACTCTATCTGTTCATGACAGGCACTGGCTGTCCTAGTATGTCGCATCAAATTTTGCATTCGCATTTAAAGCTGACATCCTGGTCAAGTGTCAGAGGTCGTAGGTCATAAGGAAGGAGCCTCTGAACACCCATTTCTCCAGTCAATCGGCCATGATCTATATAGCTATTTAAGCACTTAGAGACAGACGTTCTGATGCTGAACACTCTTACAAGTCCTAACTTGGTTTTTTTGCATAATAATTTAATTTTCACATGAAGCAGAAACTAAACGTTCCCATCTATGACCTTCTGTGTTACTTCATAGGGATTAAATCTTGGGATGAACCTCCAGACTCCTCTAACATTCACACAGCAGAATGCCTAGATGTTTGTTTTCTCTCCATCTGGAATTTGACTGCCATGTAAAAAGGAGGCTGGCTTCAGTGCCTCTGCCCGTTAGTGTTCCAGCCCTGCCCCGTGGAGTTCACCTCACTGTGGTCTTCCATATGGTCTTCATGCCTGCTCTCCCCTCAGAATGAAGGGAGGTCTGTAAAACAGTATAGAGGCACTCTGTGAAATCAATCCCTTCACAGGGGTGGAGATTCACTGACGAGGGGAAGCTGGCCCTCTCAATTTATTTTTGACTCCTTGACCAGACCTTGGGGCCAGGCAGTTCAAAGGTCAGGGTTGAAAGGGTAGTGCGGTCATGGTATGACGGCCATGTAAAAGTCTCTGGGAGGAACGTTACATAAGTGCTGCCTGTCGAGCCAGATTGCTGTGTTTATGATCTGTCACACATGGGAAATGGTTTATCAACACTTGAAAGGCAGCATTTTAGCAAAGGGTCAAGAGGGTTCAAGGAGTGTTAACCCTTATTTTAAATAACGGGGTACTTACCTGTAAATCACACAGGCTCGATATTTGGCCCTAAAATTTCACTGCTAAATCGGTATTTTTTAATTCTTCCGCACTCTGAAGAAGTGCGTCATAAAAGTGGCCAGTTTCCTCCCAGGCACACGGATTCATTCCTAACACGTCCATCCTGACGATGGGGCTTCATACCGACTGCATAAGAAACATCAAGAACTCGGGTGTCTTTAACGAATCACCAAAACCAGGCATGAGACTGAATCTGTGAGAGTTCAGCTAAGGTGCTTATCAAACCTGCAGTCCAGTCCTTACGTTTGAATGCTTGGTGGAATCACCCCGACCTTTAACCCTTTGCAAATTCTTCATTCCATCTGTTGCTGTTCTTGTGGTCTTAGGTCCCATCCTCCTCCTGTAATCTGTTTCCTGTCTCCTTGCCCTTGTCTTCTCCCCTCTCTCAGCTCTAACACTCTCCTGTCTCCAAAGCACACCCGCCTTTAAATTAATATATTGATATTGACAAGCCATCTGCTATGGGGCATAAATTATTGGAAGGAAGAGGGCCTCGGTCATGTGACTTTTACCATCGACGATGATGTATACACCCCCTCGGGGATGGACACTGTAGGTGCCATTTTGAAATGCGCTCAGTGATCAGATATGCCTTCATTTGGGTTCGTTAACACTAGGGCTTATATAACTTGATTGAATTGCCACCAGCAGAGGGCACTGTTTCGGCATGTGTATAGGGAAAGGCTTTTCATCTAGAGTGTGACATCTGGACGTGTGATTGTGAGTTTTAATGAAATAGCTTCTGCGATTCCAGTGTACAAATCAGTGTATCCTCTGCTCTCTGTCATATGTGTGCTTGGCAAATTTGTCAATGTTCTAATCATGCGGAAGAGGCTCCAGCGAGTTAAGAAGATAGCCAATCAGTAGAGTGCCCACAGTGCCCTCTGGCCAGTGCTGACCCCATAACCCCTTCTGCTGACCCTTGGGTCAGGGGTCACCTTCTGAGGTCAACAATCAGTGACCACAGCACTGGACAGAGTCATCTCCATGGATACAGCACAGCCCCAAGAGATATCGGGAGCCATGGAAACGACCCTTGAAAGCACCGCTCTGTATTGGAGTGCTGGGAATTTTCTAAAAGACTTTTAGCATCCTCTGCTGGTGATTACTGTAGTTTCCATCAAAAGCTTATAAAACATTAAGGTATAATTTATCTCACATTAATGGTGTTATAATAATTAGAGATACATGTCAGATAGTATTACGAAATAATATACAAGTCTACTGCTAAAGAGACATGTGGAAAGGTATAAAGTGCTTACATATTTATACAAGGACACTTATGCCTCTCGAAGAAACATAAAAGCAACACCAGTGAAATGGAAAAATTGTGTTAAAAAATTTTTGTTCATTTTTTTGTTTATGTCTTCAGCTAATCTCTGAAAGAAGCGTTAGATGGAAGCAGAGGTGCCACAAGAATGGGGAAAGTTACGATTATTCTAAGGACTCTTGACTGACAGGGGCCCTAAATGTCATTAGACTGTTAAATGCTGGGGCCCAGTGTGATATTATACTTGCATGCCATGCCGTCAGGGTCCTAGCTGCATGGTCACGAAGCAAAAACCTGCCATTTTCATGCCTCCTTAAGTGGATCCTCTGTAGTGTCTGTCACACACAAAACTCTTCAGCTTTCAAGATGCCAAAAGCAGAAAATACTTGCCTTTTTCCTTAAAGCTTTAAAGTGAACTCAGTTTCCACGGCCTGTCCACAGCTCGCACTCTCCATCACCTCAGAAATGTGGGTAACAGCCTCAGACATTTTGGACTGAATCACTGCGACATGGTTCGGTTTGGGCCCGGTTTGGGATCGTCTCTCTCGCTGCTTCTTTCACTCACTGTCTGACGCTGTATTTACACCTGGTTAACCTGTTTATACTGTATTTACACCTGGTTAACCTGTTTATACTGTATTTACACCTGGTTAACCTGTTTATATTGTATTTACACCTGACTAGATTGTTATGCATCGATGCTTTTATATGTGTATCTGTTATTATTGTAGGGGTGACAGGATGAATTATTTCTGTGGTGCTTTGCATGGTTGGAAGTTCCTGTGTGGAACATGGCTGGTAGCAGAGGGAAGTCCTTCACCCTGGAGCACACAGGCCCCAGGGGGGAAGTGTGCCTCAAACAGTTTCTATATCAGTGAAGTAAAACTAACTATTGGTATTTTGGTTATATCAGTGTATTTTTCTGGCTTGTTTTGACGTATTTAGCTGCATATTGTGTACGTAGTAGAGTCTCACAGGTACATAAATAAAAGTTACATAGTATATCACTGAGAGAAAGTAGGCTTCACCCCAAAGGTGGAGTGTTCTGTGCGTAAATGTAGTCTGTAGTCTATACCATCAACCTGATTCCCATTGGATAAGCAGGCTTTGATAACTACTGTTCCTGAGTGGTATAAAGGGGTAAGACTTTGGTGTAGGGTTCTCTTTTCCCACCTTGAAGCACGCAGCACTGAATGAATGTTCGATTTATATAGCACCTTTCCAATGCTCAAGGATGCTTTACTCACACAACTTCCAGACACACACCATTGAGAAGCATCAGCCAGTCACACACACTGCACTTTCAATCAGAATCTATATCCCCCTGGGAGACTGCATCAGGTGTGGAAGGGGAGAGAGGACACCACCCAGAACACCACCCAGGATGGAGCACCACCCACCACTGGAGAGAGCACACCACCCTAACCTCCTCTAACCTCTTACCAACTTTATCACATTTTGGAGTCAGATAAACTACGAGCTTCTGTGTACATTAATCATCCCTCTGTATATATATATATGTCCTTGCTTGTAGGCAGACAGGGTAGAGTAGTTAAATCACTAAAACACCTACATTTAAATGTACATGTCACATTTACAATTAATTAAACATTGTATCTTTGAACATCAAGAGTATTAGAGATATGCCCAAGATTCTTCTGTTTTCCACTCTTGTGTTTCAGATGTTAAACTTTGGAAATCTTCGTTGGGTAACACAATGCCTACTTGTCAGAATCAAACCTTGGTGTAGCAAACCATCGGTGTTGCACAAATTTAGATGTAGAGATATAAAATACATTAATTATTTTCTGAAACTGGAAGACAATGCTTATTTTATTACCTATAACAGTGACAAGTTTATTTATGATATTCAAGTAAAATAAGAGTATCAAATATTTCAGAATTCACGTGGCAAGAAATATCATTAAAGAGCACTTCTACAAAATTAATGCTGAAAGATGTTTTTGATTATCATTTGAATAGTAATAAGGCCCTTGAGTCTGTGGTTATGTATGTTTTGTGTATTTCTGTATTATGAACATAATTCTAAATTCTGCATTTTTGTATCAAATCCCTAAAACCAGACAATAAACACACACATGGGTGTGTAAACACACACACACACACACACACATACACACACACATGCACGCACACAAAATAAAACCTTTCAGTAAGATTGAGAAGAGAGGAGACAGCTTGAAAATTTGAACGAGTACAACTAACAGGCCCTTCCCCCTCTCTCCAGCGTTGCCTCCAAAGCCCGTCCCCCTCTCTCCTCTGCGTTTCAGCCCCGCCTCCAAAGCCCCTCCCCCTCTCTCCTCTGCTCTTCAGCCCCACCTCCAAAGCCCCTCCTTGCATAGGAGGCAGCTGTGAATATTGTGAAATATCAACATTGCTAGTCAACAAACAAGCTGCACTAAATCTTATAGACGTGAAACGTAATCTAACATTACAGCAATTTCTGTTTGGTAAAAGCTCACGTATTTCAGTGCTGAGATGTTTGTTTGATAAACAAAACCTGTTTTAAACTGTCATAAATAGTTAGTAAATAAGCAGCAAACCACTTATGAGAACGTTTAGCTGTGAGAACACACACATACATAAAAAAGACTAACCTGTACAACCAAACCTGTATGTTCTCCTGGGTCCTTCACAAAAATATTTTCAGCAAATTCCAAATAAAACAACCGTAACCAGAAGGTATGGGGTCCTGGTTTGTGCTGTAACTGTACCTATTACCATTGTGGACTTTTGTTCTTTTGAACATGTCCTCCTGATATCCCTCCAGAGCATAGCGGAGATCTTACGGGTGGTTGAGCTGCGTTCCCTCCTCTCCACTATGGGAAAGACCAAGAAAGAGCTGAAGAGAGAGATGGTGCCACCGAGCTCCTCCACAGGGAGCACAGACTCGAGCTCCTCACTCTCATCCAGGACCTCCACACTCCAAACCCACCCAGGTGATCGCTGCACCGACAGATGACTGCCACAACATGCCTAACACACTGGCCTGCAGTCAAATCTCTGAGGTGCAGATGGTAAAGATGCTCTGCTAACTACACGCTGGAGACAATCATACCTCCAGCAGCATTTGGTACAGAGTTGCTGGGGTTTTTTTAGGGAGGGGGGTTGTATATTCTGTTTCTGGATTTTTTACATGGCTTTCTCCCTAACTTTGTCGTATCCAGTTCCTCCCCTGTCACACAACAGCTGCCAGACAGGGAGGGGGAGCCAAGTGACTCTTTTCTTTACTTCTCCTTGTCTCCTTTACTTCTCCTTTACGTCTCCTTGTCTGCAAGTAACTACACATCAGCCCCTCTCCTTTCACCTGACTGAAAACCAATGGGTTCAGATAAAGATCTCTCAGTAAGTTCACTTCTCCACTCACACCAGGAAAGTTATTCTAGTTTCCCTTAACATATTTCCCCCATATTCTTTCACTACGTAGATTAGAATGATTTGTCTCTACTTCAAGGAGATAATTGGTATTACAATAATTTCGCTCATAGAATAGATTCATCTCATGAGGTGTTTCTAGTCCAACACTTAAAAACCTCCAGTTTTGATTTCCTGTGACATCCAGCCACCTTAAATCATGTCCGAATATGCACTTTTAAATACCTGTTTAAATATCAGTTCCACTTGAATATGTTGATGCTTGAGGGCTAAAATACACAGTGATACTGAACTGATCATTTACTAATGGGTTCTGTTTATTTCTTTTACTCCTCAGTGGCCTGAACTGCAGTGAATCCTGTTCAGGTGGAGCTCAGGCAAGCTTGAGCTGTGAAGGCCAGGATGTGCCGGTTCTGTGAGTCACACTGTTACATCTGGTTATTTAATTAAGTATTTTAAATAGATGTACAAATGTACCTAGTCTTGCCCATTCATGCAAATACAGCATCAAAAATCTTGAACATATTCATTGGTGGCCTGCTGTGTTCCCATATGTTGTCCACATTTATGTGCAGTAAATGTCCATAACGATCAGCAGCGTGTGTGTGTGTGTGTGTGGGAGGGGGGGTGCACGTGTGAGTGTGTGCATGTGTGTCTGCATATGTTTGATAGCTGTGTTTTATGCATTTCAGATTTTGCTATACCGGGATGATTGGTATCCAGCTGGATTTACTGATAATATCAATGGTGTGTACTGTTTTGTTAAGGTCTATTTATAGATGGCACACAAAGATTTTGATTGGGTCTATGTAATACACAAAATATTTTTTTTTCATGGTCATTTTATGGCATGATATTCAACATTGTTATATCTGTTATACCAATATTGTCTAAAAAACCTTTTGAGTTATTCTCCCCATCAACTTTTGTCATGGTGATCAAGCTCAAACAGTCTCCAATAACAAAGAGGTAGAACTTTCTCCCCATTGCCCAATCAATCGCATACCATCATTAAACCAGACAGCCGAGTCTGTGTCCTTTGTGGCATAACTTTGGCAGGGTACAACACTCTCATTTGCTTGTGCCACTGCATTGATTGGTCAGCCCATTAATTATCTTAAATATATAGGTGAAATGCCTTGTTTCAGCTGAAAATGTTCATACAAGACAATGTTGTACTCCAAACTGCAACCCTGTTTGATAAACAGTTGAGCCCCCTCCCACCATCTGGATGGATGTGGGTGCAGGTGTGGATGGATGTGTGTGTGTGTGAGTGGGTGGATGTGTGTGTTTATGCAGCACTACTCTGCAGCAGTATATGTGGGGAGGATTTTCTTCTCAATGGTTTTGCTTGAGCAGTTCTACACCAAAGCAGTGGAGAGTTCAGGAGAACTGCAGACAGAAGAGTGAGTTCCTCTATCAATCGCATATGAATTTATCATGGAAAACTCCCCTGTGGTGAAGCAACAAAATGCAATGTCCATGATGCAGCAGAGAGCCCTGTGCTCTCTGCGCTAATCCAGGCCCTGTGCTTCTCACAGGTGAAGGCTCAGGCAGATGTGAGTTCACTACATCCTTGAGCCGGTATATTCATGATCATTTAACCCAGCGTTAGATGATAGTTGATTCAGACACATGTTTAATTTGTTTAATGATATTTTGTTGTTGCATTGGGACCCTGAGAACAAAACTGCCATCTAAACGTAGATCCTTGTTAGAATTTCAGTAGATACTTGTGAGCATTTCTTGGCTGTTTGAGAAGGGTGTGGTAACAGTCTTTTGGGGGATTTTTGTATTCTTACAAGATTCTGGATTTCTGTTTCGCAACAAATGAATTCCTGCATGTGAACACATCTATTTTTTTGCTTTATGTAATAAAATAAAATCCCATTATTATCTACTGTGTTTCCACCATGGCTACACCAGCAATATGGATCTATTTTCAGCTTTTGTTTTGATGAAGACAGAAACATGAGATGTTGAAACGAGTAGGGGTGTGTGTGTGTGTGTCTGTGTGTTTGTCTCAAAGGTTGGCAGAGATGCGCTTGTCTGCTCCCCCCACCAAGCAGAGATGTGTACCCAAATCCCCCACCCCCCACAACCCAGCTGCTTTGCCGCTGTCTTCCACCTGCAGATGAACAAGAGGCATCCTAGATGGAACTGTCCTGTCTGTCCTGTTCAGAACCCTTTCAGACGGATTGTCTGCAGTGTGCACACACCCTCTGTTGTGACAGTTAATTCAAGTTCAGTTTGACGACATATTTGTTATGGGCGACAGCTTCTGACATTATAAAAACGGACCTCATCGCCAGTTAAAGGAGCTGGTTTGGTGCTCGAAGTCTGCGGTGTTTCTTAGTGTTGTTGTTATCCTCATAGTGAGGGTACTGGGATTCTCACTGGAAACTTTCCTACTCTCTTTAAAAAAAAAACACAGAAGCATAGAAGCATATATGCACACACACACACATATATATGAAAGTGCAGGAATCGTGTATCTTTTCCCCCAGGCTGACCACACACTCGTTGTTGGTGTTAGAGGAGGGTAATGATGATGATGATGGTGGTAGTGGTTTACTGAGAACCAAACTCCACAGAAGAGGAAGGAAGCAGGAGGGCACTGTCTACCTGTCACATGACTCCTGGAAGGCGCGGGGAGGAAGTGCAGCAGAACACCTGTTCCTCCTTCACCACACAACGTCTGTAAGGATGCCCTGTTTGAAAGGAGCCTTTGCTTGTCGTTGGACTTGTGTTTGCATACACTGTACAAACTTAAATGTTTGGTTGAAATTGTTTTGGGTTGATTTTTTCCCCTTCTTTTAGATGACGTTTATGTTAATAATTTTTCTACAGTGGACAGTCCCGGGTTGTAAGTCTGTGGTAAATAGCTAAACTAGGGCTCATCAAACGACAGCGAAAGAAAGAGACTTGTTTTGATGCATGTAAGAACTGTCCCCCTGACAACGATGACCTTTGACTTTTGATAAATCCTACTGTAGTGTATGTCCTTTATCTCCAGCAACATTATTTAATGTCCTGTACAGTCTGCAATTTGAATATTTGAATGTAGGCTATGAGTTGTATATGATGCAAGATGATTAAAATGTTTGTTTTACATCTACTGGTGTTCATATGTATTTGGAAAACACTGGTTATTTGTTAAATACATTGTTCCTGTACATTTATACACAGCATTATTTTGCAGTTTTTTATTACAGCTATTTTATGAAGAGCTGTTTTTACAGCTATTGATGAAGAGAAAAACATTTTGTTAATTATCTCCGAAATTAGTCCTTCAAAATGAATGGTCACTGTGCTCCTCTTACAAGCTCGAACATCAACTCGAAAAGTTTTGATCTCGAAATTTCTCACTGAAGTGAATATCGCGATGACACAAGTAGACGCTTCCTGGACCGTGCCCTGCCAAAAGCTAGCTAGCTAGCTAACAACATAGCCAAACTTAGCTGCTCTCCTTACCTTCTTCAGGGACACTACGTTCACGATAACTAACTGTATGGCAGGGAGTTAGACGAAATTATCTCATTTGCTGTTAGAGTAATGTCAAGTTCTACAAGAGCATTTATTCAGAGCTAACAAGTTGTTGTTTGCTAGCTAGCTAGCCTCCCAACAGATCACAACTGCACGCGATTCATCGGGACCCAGAACTCCGTAACCTTAGCCGGTGCACAGCTAGTTTTGGTATTGAGCTAACTAACTGGCTAATGTTTCCAACGTGAATACTGGTTATTCCTTGTTAACAGAACATTACATTGATCATTCATGTGTGTCATTTGGTAAGTCTGTTGTAGCTAGCTAACAAGTTGGTTGCATGCTGGTTGCATTCTTAGGTTAGCTAAACGTTAAGAGTTGTGGTTAGCTGGATAGCTAACTGCTGTTTAACTAGGTTTACTAGCTGCCCTGTTTCGCTTGGGCGCTATTAAGCTCCAAAGTGATGGGCCTTTTTCTGGATACGTGTCCTATATAGAAGAGATCGCCTCTGGGTGTCAGGCACGACGAATTATCGAGTCATCGCTAAACTCTGATTTTAATGTCAACTGAGTTAGCTGGGACATTTAGCTATCTAGCACGAACATTCAGTTAGTAAGGACCTTTTTGGAGAGCTTGTTAAGTCACACCGTGAGCTATCTGGCATGATCGACGGTTACTGTTTCGGCTCTCTCGTCCGCGTTAGTGATAAACGTTAAATTTTGGTGCATGATGTCAGTTTAGCGATAGTATTGGTAGAGTCTTTTTCATCTAGAAAGACTGTTTTTTTTTTCTCTGGATGTAAAAGCTGCTTTATATGGATGCTTGGTGCTCTAATGAGAATTTGGTAAACTCGATGACAGTCATTATTCAATAAGGCGCCTATTCTTTATGTCTTTGATAAACTAACTCGCATGCCAGTTTAAAAGAGAGAGAGAGAGAGAGTTGTCCAGATTGTGAAATTGAATATGGCTCCCAAAAAAAGACCAGAACCCTTAGTAATCGGCGGAACAGGAGAAGCACAGACCCCAGCCTCCAGTATCGGCGCTGCTTCGGAGTAAGTCCTAAGTTTATTTCTTTTTTCACGTTCAGTTGTTTTTACTTACAATAAAAGTTCGTGCAGCGTGACAGACTATCTGTCCGAGACCCATAATGTTTTCCATGCTCCTTGCTGTTTTGCTCTCTGTTAGAGCTCACTTAGAGGCCCTTCAAAAGAAACTAGAAGAACTTGACTTGGATGACCAGCAGAAGAAGCGTCTGGAGGCCTTCCTCACGCAGAAAGCCAAAGTGGGAGAGTTGAAGGATGATGACTTTCAGCACATCTGCGAGCTGGGAGCAGGAAATGGTGGTGTGGTTAATAAAGTTTGCCACAAGCCTTCTGGACTAGTCATGGCCAGGAAGGTGAGATGTTCTAGAGACATACCTACCACATGAGATCTTTATGTGCATTTGAATGTAGTCCTTGTTGCATGTTATTCTCTTTACCTTTTTGAACCGCTAATTACAGTGTCTATTCTGTTGGGTTTCAACATGGTACAAATTTCAATGTACATTTTTAAATGCCTGGGATTTTATTTGTCATTTAGCTCATTCATCTTGAAATTAAGCAAGCAATCAGGAACCAGATCATTCGAGAACTTCAGGTCCTCCATGAGTGTAACTCTCCATATATAGTAGGCTTCTATGGAGCATTCTACAGTGATGGCGAAATCAGCATATGTATGGAGCACATGGTAAGCCTATGGATGTTTGTGTGTTGAAGTAACCGTGTACACCCAATTCTGGAAAAACCTCATGCTGTGGTTAAGACTCTGGGAGAAGGCACCTACTTAGCATAATGCAAATTTAGCGGTTGTGCTGGTCATTTCATTTAGACTGGCAATTGGTAGTTTGCCAAAAGTGTTAACATTTTAACTGTCTTGAATCTTGAGAAGAAAAAAAAAACCTTGAATTTCCCGTTTGGGACCGACCATCCATCCATCCATCCATCCATCCCTCACTCACTGACTGACTGACTGACACTGGTATAAATAAGCTAATATTTATCACTGAGCTCTTGATCCATACACATTACTACTATCATTAACATAATCAAGCTTGATCCAACTTGTATTAATCATGGATTAATCAAGATCTGAAGGTCTGGTGGAGGGACTATGGTCTCAGGTAACTTCATGACTTTGTGGCTGTAGGATGGAGGTTCTCTCGATCAGGTACTAAAAGAAGCTCGGAGAATTCCGGAAGAAATCCTGGGGAAAGTCAGTATAGCTGTAAGTATCCACTGCAGTATTGTAGATGTTCATATTTTTAATCTGATGTTTAAGTTGTATGGTGGAATATTTTGTCTTTGTAAAGTGAGTTGCATCATTTCTGCTCTGTAGGTTCTAAGAGGCCTTGCCTACCTACGAGAGAAACATCAGATCATGCATAGAGGTATAATGGGGCTTTGATATGAGATTTTCATTTTGGTTTTTGTTCAGTTGGACCGATTTTGAAAATAATTTTGATATAAGTACATGCCACATTGGAGTCTGTTGTTTTTGGAATAAGCAATTTGTAAGTTGAGCCAAGTCAGTCTATGCATTATATAGCGAGATCAGTATAATCAGTACAATTCAGTGAATCTTGCCAAATATATAGTCATTATCTTAAAAAATGTATGCATCATTAGTAGTCAGCATTTTGCTTGCTTGTTCACATTTGCAGATGTCAAGCCTTCAAACATACTGGTGAACTCAAGAGGGGAAATCAAACTGTGTGACTTTGGAGTGAGTGGCCAGCTCATCGACTCTATGGCGAATTCTTTCGTAGGCACAAGGTCATACATGTCGGTAAGTCTGATTACACTCTGTCCAAAAAAAAAAAGCCATCTGAGACCATCAGTAGCTTCTCTTTATAGTAGTACAACCGACTGATGAGCGTTTAATGAAAGTCTAATGTTGAAATTATTAATTAAATATTTAGGTTTTTGAAACATCTATGCTTGTCATAATGTCTCCCATGCAATTCAACAGAAAAAGACTGTTAATGAGGGAGGTGGTCACATTTTAGCTAGTGTTCTATTCAAATAAGCCGGCAGTAAGCAAATGAATCTAACTTATCCTTGCATGCTGTGTTTTAGTCCCCCACATAACATCTGTCTGTGTTTGCCATGCTAAGCCGGAGAGACTGCAGGGCACTCATTACTCAGTGCAGTCGGACGTGTGGAGCATGGGCCTGTCTCTGGTGGAGCTGGCCATTGGCCGCTACCCTATCCCTCCCCCGGATGCCAAGGAGCTGGAGGCCGTTTTTGGACGCCCTGTGATGAGCGTAGCCGGGGGAGAATCGCACAGCGCCTCGCCACGGCCCAGGCCCCCAGGCAGACCCGTCAGCGGTAAGGCCTGCTGCAGGGACGCTCGTGCTCGCTCGCCGTCCCTCACGTTCACAGTGCTTTGTTGGCATGAATGGTAATTATCAACCGTTTCCAAAGCGATGGAGGGAAATATTCAAAATAAGAAGTGGTAAAATTATATCTCTCTCTACCCTCCCAATTTTTTTTCTTGTTTTACGTAAAACAAACTGCATCATTTCAGCATCACTGACTAGATTGATTTAATATAGCCAGAATATATTAACTAGCACATAATTAGGAATAGACAATTTGAGAGTATATAACAGTTTGTAAATGGCAATATATAGAAGACTTTTACATTTTAAATCTTAATCACAGACCAGCTGTCTTTGTTTGTTTGTTTTTTGGTGGAGGATTGACATTGGTGTGCAGATCGTTATAAATAGGTGCTATTTATATAGGGTTATATTTATTTATATGTAGTTCTGCAAACTTTGTTTATTTTATCCATTTATCCTTTTCTTTTAGGACATGGGCCAGTAATGGCTATATTTGAGCTGCTGGATTACATCGTCAATGAGGTGATGATGCCTGAAGTTGGTTTGCGATTGCTAATAAATAGTTTTTGAGTTGTGAAGGGTATTTTAAAGCCTGTGTTTGTGCTTTTTCATACACAGCCTCCACCCAAACTGCCCCCTGGAGTCTTCACTGCAGATTTCCAGGACTTTGTGACCAAATGGTGAATAGCGTCATCTTTTCTCACTTAGTGGTACTCGCTTAGTAAAATGTATGTTCTAGCTAAACCATTTTGGCAAATGGGTTTTAATATCTCCGTTTGCAAAGTCAAATTTCTGAGGCGTGAACTAAAGTGTTTTCAAAATGTTTTTCTAGTCTCATCAAAAATCCTGCAGACAGGGCAGACTTGAAGATGCTGATGGTGAGTGTGATGAGCTTGTGTGCTCTACTGACCGTTACACTGGGCAAATCTGAAATCAGACTGGCCAAAATTGCAGTCAACTCGCTGGCCGTCTGTCTAGAAGGGCGTTCTTCTCAGAGCAACTTTCAAATGTCTTTACCTTTCCTGACAGAACCACACGTTTATTAAGCGCTCGGAAGTGGAAGAGGTGGACTTCGCAGGCTGGTTGTGTAAAACTATGGGCTTCAACCAGCCTGACACCCCTACCCGGACAACTGAATAACTGAATGAGAGAACCTCTTTCCTTAATGATACACACACACACACACACGCGCATACAGTCTCTCTGTCTCCGACCCCTGTCTCCAGATCGCTCATTCGTGACCTTTGATCCTGCCACAGTTTTGCACACAGCACTCATTTACAGAGAAGTTTATAGACCTTCCATCATTCTGCATACACTGTCTGCCCAACAGTAAGTTGAGTGTGCAGTTTTCAGGCGAGTGCAGACACCCAGCTGTCACAGGTACACCTCCACGTTCATGTGTAGGCATACAAATATGCGCGCGCACATGCACACACTATCAATTTAAGGCCTCTCAGGTGAATATTAATAATTGTATAGATATATAACTTTTTTTCTGGGCTTGTGCTACATTTAATATATACAGTATAAGGACAAAATGTACACCTCAGTCACACTGTTGTATTAAGCAGTCATGATGTTTTGAGTCCTTCATGAGTCATTTTTGCCATTGACTTGAACCAGAAATGATTGTATGGCTGTTAGCCTTTATCTCAATAAAAATAATAATAATAAAACCTTGTGACTGTATACAATTACTCTTTTATTGTTCTCTGGTGGGGATTATTTTTCATTCACTGTGGAAAGGAGCTAAGGTGATCAGAGGTAGACACACAATAACTCATCAAACAGCTATACAGATAAGATTAGTCTTGGCTGTGGTCTATTCAACATTAGGGACTTCCTTTTGAAAGTCTCTTATGTGGGTCCTGGGCTTTTCATAAAAGTGTAACAAACATCAAAACTGGAATAAACATACTTGGAACAATCGTGAGCTCTGACAAATGTCAATACACAACTTCAAAGATTTTCTGTAAACAGCATTGTAATCAGTCTTTCCTGTTTGCTCTGAAGCGGTTGTGTAAGCTTACTTAAGACATTGTAGCTATAAGCTTGAAACCTTCACTGTTATTGTTTTACTACTAGAATTTAAGAGCTGTTCTTGCAGTATGGCACTACAGTCAATTGGGTTCTTCCTGTAAAAGCTTAGAGTTTGAGTCTTTAAACTAAGCTAAATCCACTCATGCTAACTGCTCTGTTTTGTTGGGTAGGCACTACAGATCATTATTTCAGTCCTTACATTCGTTATTGAGAACCTGGGACCTGTTCAATCAATCGGTAACTTACATTACATCACGGTTGTGAGTTAATGAGGTGAAGTTTTCTGTCACTGGGTGGCTGACAAACGCTTAGATCATTTCTCCCTATGGTCGTAACAAAATACATAATGGAAGATTGCAGTGTGTCCTTTCACCCAGCAGGGGGCGAAAGCTACATCTGTTTTTGGGGTTCGCAAAGAAGCTTGGCTCAATCCAAAGCAATTTGGAGTATTTTATATAGTCGAATATCCACCAGAATTGGTTTAAATTGGTTAATAATTCAGACTATGGTTAATAATGAAGCATTTCAGTGTATCAGTACCAATCTAGGATCAATTATGTGACTAAAATCATGACAGACAAAGGAAGAATTCTTTACTGCGTAATAACCCTGTTGTAATTTGCTTTAATATCAGACCTAATTCTCTCTTACTGGGCAGCAAATGCACACTGATCACTGAGTTGTAGGAAGCATTATATGATCAAAAGTTCCATTTGCTAATGCGAGAATATAAAAGTACACGCAGTCTCGTCGGGTATTTACACGTGTAAAGAGTAAAACGAGTGTGTTATTGATGTTTTCAGTGATCTCAGCTCATGGTGTTGTGTTCACCTCCTTTTCCTCCTGACATTACCATGATTGCTGCTGCCTCTTGCTGCATTTAGTTGGGGGGGGGGGGGGGGGTCCGGTGGGCACAGTGTTTTCTGACTGTAACTCCTGCAGTCACTTCCCTCCCTAGTCTTGTGTCATTATATGTTTATGAGGGCTCACCAGAGTCTTGCTTTGGTCGTTTGCAATGCAGTGTGGCTGGATGTGGGAGTGACACGGGGTATTTGCCCTGCAGGCGTCCCAAGACAAACGAGATGAGGTTGCTTTAAGCCCCACTCCCTCACTGCGGCAGACAGACAGCAAACTCTGCAGTCATTAATATGCAAAAATGCAAATGAGTGGGTAATTAAGAGCAGGAGTTCTACAGAGGCTCTTTGATTGCTAATGAATTCTAATCTGCAAGAAAGGGGGATGGGTTGATGGAGAGAAAGAAAACGAGTGAAGAAAAGAGAGAAGGCAATGGAGAGAAAGTGGAATGAACGTGAAGCACTGTCTCTCCGGAGAAAGACTGAGCGGGGAGGATCCTTCTCTGTGTGTGGTGATAAATAGTTGATTTGTCCTCTACACAAGACTGGGGGAGAACATGGTCAAGCTAGTGTTGCTACAATATATAGGACACACTAAATAATGCAGACAAGATTGCAATACACAGAACATGACATCGCCTTCAGTGATGGGGCATCTGAAAATGAGCGTGGCAGTACCAGGGGTATATGGAGAGGGTGTGTCTGAGATATTTAATAAATATTTTCCCGCAGGCTCAGATGTGTGTGTTTGTGTGTGTGTGTGTGTGTGTGTGTTTGGCACGGGCTGGCAGAAAGGCGCATGTCACTATGAGTTGCCATCTGACCCCCGTTGAGAATGAATGTGAGTATGGGGTTAGGTGTCTTGGCAAGACTCGAACAATGGCAGCATATGTGTTGCGAAGCTCAAATGATGTCATATTGTCATTTTGGCAAAGCCGTGACTCCTCATTCATGTGCAGAGACAGAGCTGGTATTGTTCCGCGCTCCCATGATATTCCTCGTCACTCTGACACCCATGTTCTTCTGATCATGAATCCCTCAACATGCATCTGGGACCTGCAGTTTCAATGTTAACACTGTATTTTATTTTATATATTCACCTCCAGTCACTTCATGGAACATAGCTGAGCACTGAGATCACAGTGGTGCAGGATGCTAGATCCTGCTCATTTTGAGGAATTCGGTTCAAGACATGTAAGTATCACTGTATAAATGCTTACCTGCAAAATTAGTGGCACTAACATCAACTACCATCCCACACACAAACCTGTCTGTCTGTTTATCCTCCCCTGTGTTCTGAATGCCTCCTCATCAAATGGTCAGGTTTGGGGTTTTTTTTTTTTACAATCATGTTGTCAGTTGAAAACATTGACTGCTTTACATCTTCACTTTCTCTCATCCTTGCTTACCTAACCCTGAAGTGTGTGAGCTTTCTCTGCCTCACACACACACACACACACACACACACACACACTTCCGTCACTCACCTGCGCCGCTGCGACCGCAGCGAAGCACAGTAGCGCCACTCGTCTGCAGTTTTGTGTGTGTGTGTGTGCACGCACAAACAGAAGCACTCACAGGAAGTGTGTGTTGTGTATACTGTAGCTGGAGCGTGGGTGTATAGAAATCCCTAAAAAGAAAACACACTTGGGGCAGGTTTCCTGAGGATCATCACACCAGCCATCAGCGAGTGACTCCCATGATCAAAGCTTGTGTAGGGTTACTGAGTTACCTGTTGTTGTTGTTTGTGTAGGGTTACTGAGTTACCTGTTGTTGTTGTTTGTGTAGGGTTACTGAGTTACCTGTTGTTGTTGTTTGTGTA
>JAOXYF010000004.1:2210371-2221535 GCA_028565775.1 Sternarchorhynchus goeldii
GTGAGGGGACAGTTTTACCATAAAGGCGTTTTCTGCTCTGAACGGGGGGGTTGAGCAGGCCTGGTTTTAAATGGAAAGCCTCACACGTTCTCTCCTTGTCTTCCATTAATCATGCGATCTGTTAATAAGACTGAATATTCGACGTGCTTATGAATATGGATTAAAGCTATTTTGGAGAGTTTTTTCATACACCCCCACATGTCATCGCCCTCCTGTTGCCTCTCACATTCCACAGTATTAGTCTGGTGCTCACACACACACACACACACACACACACACACACACTCTCTCTCTCTCTCTCTCTCTCTCTCTCCCTCCTCCCTCCACACTCTGAATAGCTGTAAATAGTGAACTCTGTGCACCCCCGCATCCTAAGCTTTCTTTAAGCGATTGCATTCTGCTGGTGAAATGTTCCGTGCTAGTGGGAAGTCCCTGTATTGTTGAATGGAGTATGTAAATAAACTGCCCATGATGACATTTCCAGGGGTTTTGTCTAAAGGCAGGTAGCAAAGTAAGTGCCCGTTAAAACACTCAAAATGTTCTTTCCTGTTTTTTGGTTCTGCTCCATTGGTGGTGTGTGTGTATGTGTTTGTGTGTCTGTGCGGGCGTGTATATGTGTGTGTGTGTGTGTGTGTGTGTGTACGTGTGCACTGACAGGGGATCCTGTGATGGCTCTGGCCCATAGCATTACAGCTCAGAGGCCAGAGCTGTGAGTGATTGAGCGTGTGTGTCCTGTGCTTTGTTTGTGATTGAATTTGCTGACACAAGCCCACGCTGTCACACTCCAAAACACCTCTGGAACACTGCCGGGAGATCACAGTTGTCACGGCGATGGTGCCGGCCTCGTGTTTCACTCTGGTTCTGCTCGACTGCCTACACTGTCATGATTCTCCCTCCTTCTCCCTCTCTTTTAATTAGACAACAAAACAAAAAATATGAATATTCATAAGCCGTCGTTTCATTAATATGCACACTTATGCAAATCAGCACACAATTAAGGCTCTTCTCTCTAGAGATCTTCGCCAGTGTTCGGGCGCGGAGGGGGAGGATTCTGGAAATTTCTGCCCTATCAGTCTTTAAAATTCTCCTGTTCCACATCCCAACACAAATGTGTTTGTGTTCTCGGCGGAGTCGAAGCCCTTACCTATATAAATATGTCGAAAAAATACTTGATGTTTTTGCATTGTACTTTTGAAATAAAATCCCTTTGAAGTTAGCATAGCACCATCACAGTCTTCAGTAGACCAAGCATGCTATAAACAAGCTAGTGAAGGCATGCATTACACTCTGTTATCCATAGACGTATGAGTGAAACCACCGGCTTCTTCCTACCACCACGCCTGCAGCAGATAAGACCGCAGTACCGGTAGCGTGTACGAAGGGGGCGCTGTGATTAGCGTGGCACATTGCCCCTGTGACCCCTGCCACTTCTGCGAATGCGCTGACGCACGGTCACGTGGACGAACGCGTTAACGGGCATCGGGAGGCGAAAGTTGAAGCGCTGGTCTACGGCACGGCCCTCCAACTTCGTCGTGCAGCCCTGTGCTGGTGCTGTGGGGTGAGGCCCGGTGCTCTTCCGCTGTGCTCCCCTTCAGCCCCCAACCCCCCGCACACAGGAGTGGGCTCCTCTGCTCCTCCATGTCTGTCCTGTACACCTCACCCAGCACGGCAAACCACAGAAGCAAATGAATCCTTTCCAAAGGAATAGATGATAAGAAATCCCCTCTTAACGGTTGGCTAGTGTGGAAGTAACCAGAGATGAGCTCAGGGTTTATGCAGCGGACGCCCAAAGTATTTGTATTCTGTTCCGATTTCAGGGTTTCCATTAATAGTCCATGGAATGGACTGAAATGACGTTACTCTGTCATACAGACCGGGTTCCAGCAGGGGCAGCGGTAGCCTAGTGGAAATGTCCTTGAGCTCGTAACCAGAACGTTGCAGGTTTGAATCCCAGCTCCTGTAAAGCAGGGATATGTGAAGGAAGCGTTTTGTTGTACTGTACATGTGTGTATGTATAATGATGTATAAAGGTACTCCGTCTGGATCTGACTATAGATCCAACTGTAACAGAGTGAGCAGATCAGCATCGGCGTGTGTTGTGTGTTGCAGGTTTGGACGATCGGACAGGATCTGGTTCTTGGGGCACTGCGGATCAGAACAGCCCGTCTTTCAGTTCACGGGTAAGATCGCGCTCTTGCCATCATCACCGTAACAGTCAGGAGTGCGTTGCTCTTGGCTTTAGATCATCGTCAGACAAATCTTGGTGTCTTTTTTTTAATGGCTCATTTTTAAAAGAACAATGAACGAGATTTGAATGTAAGTCTTTGAAGGTCAGTGTCTCCTCGTTGGGCTTCGTGGAGCGTGTTTGGTACTTCCAGAAAAGCTCAGGCAGGTGTACCGTGTGATCGGAAATGAGTCCGCAGGGATCTCGCCTTGCCTCTCCCGTCCGTGCACCTGTCCCTACTGTGGACAATCACAACTCTAGATCATCGCTGCCCCTGCTGATTAGATCTTCAGACACCTCGTGAATGACCTGTGACGCATAACTGCAGGCTTGAGAAATCTGTCTTTCTGACACTGTAACGCCTCGGACGAGTGCAGCACGTAGACGAGCGTCGGCCGGGTCAGACCCGGAGCTCAGAGGGTTCGCAGCGTCCAGCCCTTTGATCCGTCTGCGTCTTATCTGATCTCTTTGCGTGCCGCGCCAGATCTGATCGGTCTCTGACACCTTCACAGCAAGATGAGATGGATTATCTCTCTCAGTGGCCCCTGTGAGGTCTGTTTGTGTGTCATTTCAGTGCTTGTGGTCATAAGTGTGTGTGTGTGTGTGTGTGTGTGTGTGTGTGTGTGTGTGTGTGTGTGTGTGTGTGTGTGTGTGTGCGTGCGTGCGTGTGTGTATAGACATTTGGAGAAGGCGCCCACTACAGTGAACATGAAGGCGTGTCTCCTTCATCAGTGTACAGCTCAACAATCGGAGGTAACACCTGCACCATCAAATGCATCTCTGCTTTTCTTTCATATGTTACAAAAAACGTTTTCTATTACAGACAAAATGTAAACCTCCATGAGAACCAAAATGACGTGCTTATATAGTTCAGTAGGGTTATATGTGGTTAGACTCAGCAGATTAGTGCAAACACACTCTGATTCCCTCAGAAAACTTCTGGGGCATCCGTACCCCTGATGGGGTCACACAGGGTCACCTCAGTTACGCCCCACATGGAGGTGCTGAGGTGGGAAACGGATGAGGTGAACAAGGTTTGGAGATGACGTGGAGCACGGCCTTTAACAAGCAGAACGTAGGAGCGTGCGAGGGGGCGTGTGTGTGTGTGTGGAGCGGGTGCTTAATTAGTGCTGGAGCATCTATAATGGGGCAATTTGTTGTTTGGGTCCCAGTCTGAGGCCGTAAACAGCACACCTCATGTAGTCGGCCAGTCCCGCAGAGCCAGATGGAAGCTGGCCAGACAGAGAGAGAGAACGGCCCCCCCGTCCGCCACCTTCTCACAGTGCATAAATCAGTACGCCACCACACCACACCACTGGGGCTAGAACAGGGAGTGGGAGCCTCTTCTGTGGGTTAGTCACCTTTCTGTGTTGCTGAGAAAGTCTGAGAAAACAGAGCAGACATCAGTAACCTGAGATGAGAGGTACTGCCGTTTCAGGACAGTGAGTATTACTAAGCACAGTGAGCATTACTAAGCACAGTGAGTATTACTAAGCACATGTTAGGGACAGGCTGATATAATCAGTGAAGACATGCTCGGGTCTGTCAGTAATGTAAGATTTCGATTTGATTTCGATTGCAGGTAAATCTGAAAGAGGACCCTACTCCTTCGGCTCACAGGTAGCGCCCCCTTCTGGACCTCACATGTCATGTTTAGAAAATACTCTGGCATGTTGATTTAAATGCTGGTTTTGATGTCAATGACTGGCCCTTCCTCCTTCCAAGTTCCTGCCAGGTGAAATGCCCATGCCCAGTCCTGATGGGCTGCCTCCCTCTGGCCTAAAAGCAGGGCCACCTCCATTCTACGGCTCCTACCAGGCTGGACGCAGGAGGCCTCCGGACAGCGCACTAGGTAAGGACACAGTATCACTGCCTCTCCTCATAACACACACACACACATATACACACACACACACACACACACACACACACACACACACACACACACACACACACAGTCACAGTACGATACTTCCACACCACTGATGTCTGTCTGTGTTTCTCTTGATTCAGATAACCAGCCTAAAAAGATCAGGAAGGTGCTTCCTCCTGGTCTCCCATCCTCGGTAAGCATGCTCCCCTAGGCTGTGTGTGTGTGTGTGTGTGTGTGTGTGTGTGTGTGTGTGTGATCTCATTAGTAAATTGAATCTCTCTCAGGGCATAGTCTATGTCTGAGCCTGGATTATCATTGGTACATGCCATCAGACCCTCACCCTGTGCAAACACACAAACTGTCTGCACATTCTCTTCCACCGTATGAAGTCACATCTGCACATGCGTTCATTTAATGTTGTTTTGTGAGTGTCAACCAAATATTCCTATTTTTAGGGCGGTGCTTACTCATGCAGTGTTAAGAATTCATGCATCTGCCTGGTTGTCAAAATAATAAGCTCCCACTTCACGCCTCACACACACACACACACACACACACACTCTCGCACGGTGTGCATGGTCTTGGCTGTAACCTGGCCCAGTAGGTCTCCAGCTCATGGTGTAATACCTGGCCTTGCAGGCCTGCCGGGGACCTGCCGCAGCATGGCTTCAGTGCATCTGACATCCCGCTGCCTGGTTCGGTCCAGTGCTCCTGCTGCCCTTCAGCGTTATGAGCAGAACAATGCCAGAATGTGGCATTTATACAGCCACCATCTCCTGTGGCCCAAAAGCACTTTTTACGAGAGCTAAAAAAACCCACCCTCACACACCAAACACGGGACCCTTTGTGAGGTCTGGCTCTCTCTCCATTGTTTTTATTTTTAACCCCCATTCTTACATTTACACTCCTTCACTCTCCTCTGCTCTCTCGCCTCTCTGTCCGCTCCCTCCCGTCTTCCTCTCCTCTGGTCTCCCTCCCCCCCTCCATCTTTTTTCCTATGTTCTCTCTCTCTCTCTCTCTCCTGTCTCTCTTGCTTGCCCATTCTTGTCTTCTCACTCTCTTCCTCTGTGCACTCACTCCACTCCCTCCCTCTCTCCCAGCTGCCTGTGGTGTTGGCTGGCCTCCAGGAATGGGCAGATGGCTCTGTAATTGGGAATGCAATGCTGTCCTCTCTCTCTCTCTCTCTCTCTCTCTCTCCTTCTCTCTCTCTGTCTCTCACACACATGAATGTGGCCTCGCTCTCTCACACCCACTCCGATTCTCTCTCTCCAGCTCTCTCTCTTCCTTTCTTCCATCTCTCCACATCATACTGTTTAATCAAATTACACAAATAACCCTCAAAGCCCTGGATCTTCAGTCTTTCGGCTTTATAGCTTGATTTCTTCATTTACACCAAAACCCCAGAGCCTGGAACCAATTAAATCACACAGGATCTGTAGCTGTGCCAAGAAATGCTTTCATGCTTTTGTTTTGTTTCCCCATCTAGCAGTTTGAACC
Source organism: Sternarchorhynchus goeldii (assembly GCA_028565775.1). Lineage (NCBI taxonomy): Eukaryota > Metazoa > Chordata > Actinopteri > Gymnotiformes > Apteronotidae > Sternarchorhynchus > Sternarchorhynchus goeldii. Next base: position 2,215,966 of record JAOXYF010000004.1, read on the forward strand.
TTTGGTACGTTGGCGAGCTCTACATGTCACCTAGATTTGATGGGTTTCTTGGCCAGACATGATTTCAGACTGTATGTCTCTTATTTGTATAGTTCGATTGTATTAAAACATACTAAGATCTTATTCTTGAGGGGTGTGTGTGTGTGTGTGTGTGTGTGTGTGTGTGAGTGCCTGTGGTGGGCCGTGCTGCTATTTGGGATGTTTCCCTTGGGACAGCATGTGTTCTGTGTTCTGTGGTGAATGTTTCCTGATACAACACACACACACACACACACACACACACACACACACACACACACACAGATCTTACTGTCACAACAGCATAACTAAGACCCCATGACACAAAAATGCTCATGGTACTTGGTGCCCAGCTGTTTTGTCTATGACACAACCCTGCAGAGATCCACGTCCACACGGGCATCTGAAAAGAAGCATCTTTGGGTAATAAATACGAGAAAGGAACCATGTCTGAACCCCCCCTTGTGTTCAGGTCTGCCCAACATCCTCTGGGGACGATTACAACCAGGACAGCGCAGGATACCCGGCCTCCAAGACCTCCAGCGTCTACCCTGGGCCGTTCTACATGCAAGGTGTGTGGCCTGTTGAGTGGGCAGCAGTACCCGTCAGCTCCGTGCGGTCATACCCACACCTGCTAAATTAGACCCTCTGCAGCACTTCACTGATGTTGTATCTGAATGTACTTTCAACACGTTTGATTTGTTATAAATGGCCGCCGCTCTGAAACATCAAAAGCAAAGGTGAAAACCTTGTTGTTTGAAATTGACAGACGGTCTGCAGGACTCCTGGGTGCAGCCGAGTTACTCCTCCATGTCTCATCTCGGCCACTCCACCCCCTTCTCCAGCATGATCCCACAAGATCGCCTGGTACGAGCCCCGGTTGGACACGTCTCCGCAGGCGTGACTTTGTGATCTTAATTATGGTGGCTGTTGGGGTGTATGTGTAACTCTTAAGTCAGTACTTGCTTGGGCAGGAGGTATCAAAACCTTACCAGTCTTGGTTAGTCTTGGTTACCGATTCACCCTTGGTTGTGTGCTCTTCAGTGTAATGGTGTTTTGTGGTTGACCTATGTTCGTTCTGTCCAGAAGAGACAGCTATCCCCGCCCACCTACCCTCACCATGGCAACGAGGTGAACGGTAGCAGCCTCCCAGCCGCCTTCCAGGCCACACCCGCCCCCTACGGGGTGCCCAACCACACGCCGCCCATCAACGGGGCAGATGGCATTATGGGTAAGAGGCTCTGCCCTGGCCACAGCATATGTGCAGCTCTTAAGGTCAGTGTGCTCTGGTTTTTTGGGGGTTGGGGAAAAAATTGTTTTATTTTTTTCTCTCTCTTTCCTTATCCTCCGTCAACAGGCAGCAGAGGCACAGCAGGAAGTTCAGGGGATGAGATCGGAAAAGCCCTCGCGTCGGTGAGTCAGCTGTTAGTCGTGAGGGGTGTTTCAACAAACCCCCCCCCCCCCCTTCCTCATCCGGCTCACTTTTAGACAATTTGTGCCAAATGGGTGAACTGTGCTCCTGTACGTCTTTAACAGTAGATTCCTTTAACAGTAGATTCCTTTAACAGTAGATTCCTTTAACAGTAGCTTTCTTTCATGTTGGTTTAGATTTACCCATCAGACAATAATGGGAACTTCTCCTCCACTCCACCTACCCCAGTGGGCTCTCCTCAGAACATGGCAGGTATGTTTGTAGCTGTGTACGCGTGCAAGACATGCATTTGTCCAATAAAAGCACTGTGGTGCCATCTAGTGGTGAAAGGCTGTACGTTCATAATTTGGTTCACTGATTTTGTCCAAAGGGAGGATAGATGTTGGTAAATGCTTGTATGTTTACAGCTACAGTGGAAGTGTTTGAGTGAGTGCAGGTACAAACGTGTTGTGTTCTTCCTCCATCCACAGCATCTGGGTCCCAGTGGCCCAGAGGTTCCACACAGCCAGCTCCATCTCCCAGCTTCGAGGGAGGCCTGCCAGCACTGGTACAGACACCTTCAGGCGGCGTTAAACCCGAGCATGCCGTGTCGCGTCTGCATTGTGTCTCACGAAGGTCTCTCTCTCTGTGTCTCCACGTTCTGGACCAGAACAAGATGGAGGACTGCCTGGGAGAGGCGCTCCACGTGCTGCGGAACCACGCGGTCGGGCCGGCCCCCGGGCCGCCGCTGGCCTCCGACATGCACAGCCTGCTGGCCGCGGCCGGAGGGGCAGCCGGCCTCGCCTCCCTCGGCCAGGGCTTCCCCCTCCACGGACGCCTGCCTGGCCTGCCGTCCGGCCACCAGGAGGAGCCGGCGGGTCTCCCCGCCTCCGGCGCCATCCTGCATGCGCACCACGCTCCCCCGCAGACCCCAGCCACCTCACAGCCCGAAGCCTTCACTAGTGAGTTCAGAAACGCTTCACTAGTGAGTTCAGAAACGCTTCACTAGTGAGTTCAGAAGCGCTTTTGCCCATGTCTCCCCCGGCTGAACGCCGCGTTGGTGACGCCAGCCGAAGCGACTGATGGCAAACGCATGGTTTTTGGAAACCGCTGATCCAGCAGCTTTGGTAGGGCAGTCGAGCCGTTGCCTGTAACTCAGAGCCATGTTTGAAGCGGGGACAGATTTGGCCCTCAGGCAGCAGGCTCTTTTTGTGCTCTCTGGGTAGGAACTATGTTTTATCTCCTTGGATGGATGGTGGACGAGACCATGGAAGGTGATGACATTGCCGGGATTGAGTCCCGCCTCCTGGCAGCAGGACAAAAGTCAGGAGGCTACAAAAATGCTAGTGATCTTTTAGCTCGTGCAGCGCAGTGCATTTCTAGAACGTTCAGCGCGTTTCTAGAACGTTCTCCTCGTGTTTCTCGTATCACAGGTCTGCCTGGCAGCCTGTCTCGTTCCTCTGGCGCCGACATCAAACGGGAAGACAAGGAGGACGACGAGAACTGCTCCATCGATGACAAATCAGACGACGAGAGGAAAGACGGCAAGGTCAACCGCACGCGGACAAGGTACCCGCCCACACGACCTCGAGCCGTCTCCTGATTGGTCGATTGGCCGAGGGTGGCGTAAGTCCTTGTGACATGCTTTAGAACAGCGGGCTTATACGAAAGAGCAGCGAGTGAAAACTCTGAAAGGCGTGTAGGGGTGGAGTCAGGAAGAGAGAGCAGGGACTGGTGTGTGTGTGTGTGTGTGTGGGTGTGTGTGAGTGAAGGCATAAGTGTGGTTAGGCTGTCGTGTCCTCCAGTGTCCATAGTTCAGCTGTGTTTCTGACCACACATCATACACGCTCCCAGAGGTTACACACACACACATATGACTGTATAATAACTCTTTCGGAGAGTGCACACACACACATCTACGCTCCATCCAGACCAGAGAACCGGCCCAACGTTCCCTCCCCCACAGTCCACAGTGGCGGAGCGGATACCCGGAGCGGAACGCTCTGTAACCAAGGCTACGCTTGTTGTGACTATAACCTGCCCCTCTTACCCCTTTTGTCCCCCCTTCCGGTCCGCGCTCCCGCCCCACCCACCCCCCCCTTTCCAAAGCCACACCCCCGAGGAGGACGAGGACGTGCCCCCGGAGCTGAAGGCGGAGCGGGAGAAAGAGCGGCGCGTGGCCAATAACGCGCGTGAGCGTCTGCGCGTGCGTGACATCAATGAGGCCTTCAAAGAACTCGGCCGCATGTGCCAGCTGCACCTGAGCAGTGAGAAACCGCAGACCAAACTGCTCATCCTGCACCAGGCTGTTAGTGTTATCCTCAACCTGGAGCAGCAAGTGCGAGGTCAGTGGGCTCCGGACCGACCCCCCCTGGGGGGGCGGGGCGGGGGGCTTGGTCCCGCCCTCCGAATAAAAATGGGAGGAGTCATGGCGCCACGCGATCACAGTGGAGATGTGTCCATGCGGAGGGCTGGTGGTCCCGCTCAGAGACAGAGAGCCTGGCTTGCTATCTCATACTGGGGATAGATGTCTACAGGGGTCTGATACTGAGGCCTGATTTGTTACGTGTTCATATAAATCAAACTTAATAGCATATGGGAGTATGCAAGCCTACTTTACCTTCTCTGAGCAGGACTGGTAGCTTGATTAGAATGGCATGGGGCTTTCTGCAGTGTGTGTGTGTGTGTACTTGGCCTATCTTGCTTGTTTAGTTAATCCCCCGTTTGTTGTCTTCTGCTCACTCCTTTCGTGTCCGAGTCTTCTGTGGTAGTGCATGTCCTGCTCGGCTGTGTTTGTGTTGCTAACGTTGTCGCGGTTGTCAGCTTTGACATATTTCACCTCCACAGGTTTTCATGTAGGCTTTCAGAGCTTTCATAGCTCATTTATTTTGAATGTTGATTACACTGGTACTGAACGAGCAGTACTGGATGTTCAGACGTCTGCTGTATGTGCTGTGTTTCATGACTTTTCTAAATGGAACCTTAAACTCTTGATGAAGAATGTAGGTTTAGCTTATATCTGATACTGTCTACAGCACCATCTGTAGTTCAGTATGTAGTACTACAACCTTGTATATAAACCCAGTAGCCTTGAACATTGGAAAATGGTGAAAGTGATGTCTTTACTGAAATCTTCCTTATTGTGGTGACTTCTGTGAATTCAGAAATTCACATTAAATTTGTAGCCATAGTTTTTCTGAAGAAACAGAAGTAGTTATTTTATTTTTCTTACTTCCTTTATCTTGTAAGCAGCAGATTTTTTTTAGTCTTTGGCAGACCTTGAACTGAAGGGAGGGGGTTCCTGTTAGCCACACCCCTTTTCCTGCGTAGCCACACCCCTTTTGGCAGCTAGCTTTCCATGGAAAATGTTGCTCTATCTAATTTGTAATCTAACATAACAGTATGATGTTTAGGTACAATGCCAGGTTATCTTGAAGCGTATATAGATATATCTCTATATATATATAGATGTATATCTCTGCTGTCTGCTCAGTAAATAACCTCTCGTCCAATCAGTGCCATTGCTTTGACTTTGAACTCCTTCCTGCTGTATGTCGAAGCTCCTCATATAACCCTGCAGGTTTTACAGGCTCTACATCCTGTTCTCCTGCTCGTTGTTGTCCTTCCTGTCCCACTGTATGTGTCCAAACAGTGAACATCTTCACTCAGCTGCTCCACTCTCGCTCTGCATCCACTTACAGTTTGTCTCAACTCCCTTTGGTCAGTTCTACAGTTTGCAGCTTCCTTATAGTCCTGCATGTTCTGTTTGTGTTTAACAACCTCTCCCCTCCCTGTTTAACAACCTCTCCCCTCCCACAAAGACCTCCTCCTCCTCCTGCTCCTCCTCCTCCTGCTCCTCCTCCTCCTCTTCTTTGTCACCAGGTTGTCGCTCTGCTTCTGATCATCTCCCTCCATGCCCGTCACCTCCTCACTGCTCCCCCTCCCCTGGCTCTTCTCACATGGCAGCACGGGGGGTGCAGACGGCACGCTCTCCTTCCTCTTGTCCTTGCTCCTCTTTCTCGGCACACCTGAGCTTTTTTTACTTTGTTTTTTCCAGTTGCAGTCTGTGTGTTTGTCTGCACGGTTATGTAGCAACCGGCGCTCCCTCCCGCCCTCCCTCACACCCTCCCTCCCTCCCGCC
>JAOXYF010000004.1:2221635-2253667 GCA_028565775.1 Sternarchorhynchus goeldii
TCCCTCCCTCACACCCTCCCTCCCTCACACCTGGTTCCACTTCTTTCTTCCACTCGGCCCTGCCTCTCTCTCTTCCCTCATCTCCTCCCTCACTCCAGATCAGCCCCTCCACAGGCCTCCATTCTCCACTGCCCATCTCCACATGCACTCCTTGTTTCGGTGCAGAAAAAAAGACGTCAACCCCAAAAACAAACAAACAAACAAAACCGTTGTCAGTGGTTCAGCACATGGAGAATATTCCGTACGCACAGCCGATTACCTCTTAGCCTGACTTACTATCGGGATCTTGGGCTTCACAAAGCATTTGCTTTATGGACAGAAGAAAGAAGAAACCTCACCAGGAGAACCTCACCATCGCATCTGAAGAAGCAGAGAAACCTCAGTCACTTTGGCCGTCCTCGTCCTCATCCTCGTCCTGTTCCTCCCGGGCCGTGTGACGCTCAAGGCTGTCTCTAGCTTCCAGACCCCCAGTAGATCAGACACCTGAAATCAAAAACTGACAGTCGCAGATTTCAGCATTCAGAATTCTCTCTCTCCACCACGGTTGCTGTTAAGGTCGACTAAAATGGGAAAAGTGAAAAATGGGCAAGATTTAAGTCATTCTTAATTTACACCTCAGTAAAGACTCTCGCATGATATCATTAGGCACAGAGAAAGTTACACAGAGACCATTGTCCTGTAAGTTTAAGCATCGATCAGTAAAATAGGAAGCTGGTTGCTTAACGAGATCATTAACGAGCGCACCTCCCCCTCCTCGGTTGCCCTTGGCAGCAGTGTGTCAGAGGAGTGTTTGACGGCGGAGGAGAAGGAGCAGCGTGACCGGGAGCGGCGCTTGGCCAACAACGCGCGGGAGAGGGTGCGCGTGCGTGACATCAACGAGGCGTTCCGGGAGCTCGGCCGCATGTGCCAGCTGCACCTGAGAAGCGACAAAGCACAGACCAAACTGATCATCCTGCAGCAGGCCGTGCAGGTCATCCTGAGCCTAGAGAAGCAGGTGCGAGGTAGGGCTCCAAAGTCAGCCTCATCCACTCCACCCTCCACTCCCCCACCCTCCCCTCACACCCCCCTCCAGCACTGGAGAATGGGGCTAAGCTGGGGGGGAGGGGCAGCTTCCTGGTGAACAGGCCCCGCCCCCATGGCTTTGCAGCAACAGCTGCCATCGAAGGCTTTGCTCGCAGTCCTGTTTGACCCCTGCCCCGAGCTGAACTCCACGAGCCCCCCTCACCCCCCACCCCGCCGCCCCGCTCCAGCCTCTCCGCCTCTGCTGTTCTCACGCTGAGTCTCTGTGCTTTGACCCCTACCACTGGCTTCTGTCACTCCACCTTCTAATAACCATCCCTCCCGCCTCCTGTCACTCTGTGTCTCCACATGAACCCCTCCACCGTGTGACTGCCTCTCTCATTAATCTCCACCTCTGCGTGCTGTCGTGCTGGTGCTGCCCCGCTGGAGTGTGTCAGCAGAAGTGTGAAAAGACAAATTTGTCATCTCTCCTAAAGTGCTCCGGTCTCTCTCTCTCTCTCTCTCTCTCTCTCCCTCTCTCCCTCTCTCTCTCTCTCTCTCTCTCCCTCTCTCCCTCTCTCCCTATCCTCTCTCTTGCTCCGTTGGACTCGACTTTGACGCAGAGCGTAACCTGAACCCAAAGGCGGCATGTCTGAAGAGGAGGGAGGAGGAGAAGGTGTCGGGGGTCGGGGGAGAGTCTCAGATGCCTCTGGGAGGAGGCCACCCTGGGGTGGGCTGTGATGGACACAGTCATATGTAATATTTATGTGAGTACTGCACTGATGTGGCACTGCGTAGTGTGTGTGTAGAGAGGTATGTGCTCCACTAATACTGTTTGTTCTTTTGTTACCTCGTTCACAGATCTCGTCATAAAGATGTGCTTTCAGATGTGGCCTTATTCTCCCAGCTACCGTCTCAGTGTGAACACGCACATAAGAATCTTTTAAACAGACGTGACTCATGCAAACATACACTTTGCTGAAAACTGACACTTTGTCACACAAATCGGCCACACAGCTCACACGCACACATACATACACACACACACACACACACACACACACACACTCATCATGGACCATTGGAGCAACCTGAAGAACACTGCTGAGAGAGAGGGAGAAGGAGAGGACCTCTCTGAGCACAAAGAACAAGGATATTGGCTTCACTGCCATTTTTTTTATGAACTTCTCTTGCTTACATTTCTGGGAACAATGGCGGTTTGGAGCAGTGAGTTTCATCAGGACTGACATCATGAATCTTAGTCTGAAAAGTAGACACGCATTCCCCTTCAGAAGCTTTCTGATCTGTGTCCACAAGGAGATAAAACAATAACAAAAAACCTACACAACATTCTTCCTTGTTGAGTCAAGGAGATGCATAGATCCTCAGAATAAACATTATCTCAAGCCTGTACTAATTTCAACTCGTTTGTGGAAGCACTCGAGCCTCGGCAGGTGAGGCTTCAGCACACGCTAACAGAGCTCCAGACCAGGCCGCCGCGCTGGAACCCAGCAGAGATGCTTCTGGTGCAGTCGAGGGCTCTAACGAGGGAACGGAGGAGTGTTAGCTGTTAAAAACAACCTTACACTGTCAGTCTCGTGCACCTTCTCACATCACGGCGTGAGCAGAAGCACTTCGCGTGTGCTTCGCCTCTATGACTGGAAACCAGCCCCGCCAAAACATCAACATCTACTTTCTGGTAACAGCTGTAGGACAGGACTAGTGAATGTTAGCTAGCTGTTGGGCATATGAGCTAAAAAGTGGGAATCAGATGTCTTGTTGACTGCACAGAGAAACTGACTTCATCAAAGGAAAATTAGACCTTTGGAATCTTTCAGGTGCTCATCTGGTAACAGGATTTCAGCATTTCAGTATGGTGGTGTTACGAGGCGAGTTTTATTCTGGATTCTTCTCCTAGCTGTTCTGAATAGATCTGAGGAAATGTCAAGGACATTCACCTGATCTGTGCTCAGCGTTCTGTTGGCTTGTCTCAGTTGAGGGACAGTTGAGGGACAGTTGTCTATTCTTAAAAGCCCTGAAATGGATTTGGACTAGTTTCTAAACTGAGAAAAATAATGTAAGATGAAGACTAATAAAATGTGCTTTTTTTGGTCAGTGATTCAGTGCTTAAATCATGTCAGGGGTATTTGTGTGTTTTGTTGACTTGTTATGGATAGTGTCAACTGATAATTACATCTGCTGCCACTTCTGGACAATATTTTTCCTTGAAGTAGATACGGGGTTATTTGAACAATGATGTAGGGTCTCTGTGAGAGGAGCCTCATATTGTTAAACTGTTAACTCTTTATAGTTCTTTTTTTATAAAGTTCTAAATGTTGTTTTACTTTTGAATATGATTAAGAGTTGAAATATGCGGGAGGAACCCTAGCGTTCAAGAATGCCAGGAACAAATCTGATCGTTTCAATTGCAATTTTGATAATATGTTTTACTGGACAGTCAAAGAATGGTAATTAGCCAAACATCCTTCCTTTATAACAGAAAAGCGTTAGGAATTCCTGTTCTTTCATGTTCAGTTTTTTAAAAATCCCATTCTTTTTTTCAGTTGTCTAGAGGGTTTGGGGAACCACAATCTACTTTTTTGATATTGTTTCATTGCCCTCTGAGAATCAAAACTAGTAATCATAGTATTGTGACTGCACTGCTATTGTGAAATCTTCATAAAAGCCGTGCTTTCAGCTAACTGAAAGGGAACATGATATAAATCTCATTTCAGCATTTAGGTTAGACGGTGTTCTCATGTACTCCGTCAATCAACACAAAAGAATCTTTTTTAAAAAAAGAACAGAAGATGAATGTTGTTTTTGTTTGTGCAAACATCTAAATTGTGATGGAAAGAACCTGGGGGAGATTTTAGGGTGTGGCCTTCTTCATTCTCCTGACCTTTGGACCGAGGGAATGAAAACGTACTAGTGCCTGCTTTTTTGTTTCATCCTTTTCTTTCAGCTCAGTTAAACCTGGTGTCAGGTTTTAATTGAAATGTCTCTTGTTTTGGTGGCTTTGATGAGAATATTCTATAAATTCACATGAAGACAGGGGCATGGGAATTTTTAGTGTAACCTACATGAACTTTTGCTCTTCTGAGCAAATAAAAAACCCTTTCTTTGTAAACGTGTACCCTGCTTAGTTTTTAATGTGCTCAGTGGCGCACAGTCTGGGTTTTGCTGAATTATAAAGTCTTTGTACCTTTTCTGTTGTGCTCAGTCTCTATATCTCGTTAACTTGGCTCAGATACCATAGTAATATTTAGTTGTCTTGGTGCACTCACTGTTGACACCAGCATGTGTAACAGGCATTGCTCTTTGGTAAAGCACTAAATCATCATTTACAAATTTTAAATCTACCTGAAAACAGTTTCAGTTGTTACAGATGTGTTATGTCAGATTGAAAAAAAAAAATCTGTATTGGGATTCTTTCAAGATTATTGCAGTTTTGGAATTTTGGAATTCTTTTCTTAAGAATCCCATTGTTCTGAAGTGGAAATCAGTTGCTCCGGTGTCTTAAACTCATTTAAAAGGCCGAGCACAGTTCCTCACGTTTATCCAGGCTGTACTGTAAAGAGACAAGTAGTCCGGTTTTTGTTGCCCTCTCTCATTCCACAAATATGAATCCATTTATGCAGGATTGGACATGTGAACGCTCTCTATGTACGAGTTGCATCCAGGGCCAATTTTCTGACATGAGTGAGTCTAGTTTAAGGCTAAAGAGATTTGCAGTGATGAATTTTGATCTTTTCTTTTGTTTTTCTTTTTCAGTTCAAACCACAGGACTGAGTTCTGTTCAGTGCTTTACTGTGTTGAACTGAATTAATTCTACTCAGTTTTAGTACCCTGAGTTGATTTGTTGATGCATACATCTAGCTTTGTAATATAACTCCAAAACTAGGCTGTGTCTTAAAACTGACTCTTAAATTCCTGTGCATTAGAGTGTTCAAATTATTACTTATCTTGGGCATATGAGAGAGCCATTACAGTCTCTCAACATGTTCATCTCCAGAATCTGCTGATTCAAGACATTGGGGAGGTTTTCATATATCCCCAAAGTGCCTCCACTTTCCTATTTTTTATATAAAGTAGCTATTCAGAAATGTTATGTATATAAAGTAGCAATAAATGTGCCATTTTTAATAACAGAAGTATAACTTTTTTTTCAATGTCTGTCGTTTTTTTTATTACTTATATCCAAATAAAGAAAGAACAATGTATGAGAGGCTTTTATTTTGTCACTGAATGTTCTGCTGTATTGATATTTGCAGACACCACAATGCTGCGAGTAGATTTGAGGGTTGTAGTTTTATACAATCTCAACATAGTTAAACACACGTGTAATGCAGCAGAGGTTTAACACTCTGGATCTTGTTTTCATAAAGGTTCATAACAGCAAGATGTGCATTTCACCTGTGAACCTGTGGCAGAGTTGAGAAGTTGAAAATATGAATAATAACAAAAATTCATAGTGTATAGTTTCTCTTGTTAAAACAGAATCTGGAGTTCATCCCTTTTCAATAATAGATTAAGAAAAATGACAAAGACTATGAAGACGACTTTTTGCACAAATCGGTCCTACATCTTATGAATCTGCATCTTACCTTGGCTTTGTTCCAACAGATCAAACAGTTTTCTGAAACAGAATGGAGGGCTCTCTTGATTTGGCTTTCATGCTGTACTACTGAATGTACTACTGAATGCAAAGCATTCAGCACTGGCAGCATCACTAGGCCAGGCTATCACAAACTTCTAGTATTTACAAGATGTCATTTGTATGTCATTTCTGTGTCAAAGAAACACTGGGTCTTTACCCTGGATGTATAGATCCGATGTAGTAGGACTGACCACTGCCTCCCTGGAGTGTTTCCAGCCACTGATAAAACCTCCTCCAGAAGTCTGACTGAGTTTGTTATTTTATGTGGTTCCAGAATTGGGGCACTATTCATTGAGACTGTTTTTGCTATTGAAGGAATTTGTTCTCCTGTACACAAGCTAAGATGTGTTAAACAGGTCTGCAATCATAGTGTTTGAGGCTGCATAAGTCTATTGTTGCCCTTTGGGGCAGTTTTGTCTTTAGTGATTCATGAAGGGGGACATATTTTACATGTATTTGTGTAAGAATATGTTGTCTGTTACCTGCAAGTTTCTCTTTCTCGTGACCACTTCTTAGCTTGATTTGTGATAAATAAATAGGCAAAATAAACGAATTAATCCATATCACATGAACAATTAAAATGGATTAAATGTATAACTATCTTAGTGTAGCTAGTTATGAGCAAAAAATAGTTTAATCCCCTCGTACTTTAAAGCCAATTTTAAGATAAATATAGAGATTTTTCCTTGAATCTATTTATAATGTAATACTTCACATTTCTCCGTTCGTGTCTAAATTGATTAAATCCATCTTCCTAGTAGGCTTTTATTATTAACATCCGGTTCTGGTCGCCTCTATTATCACGTCATCATCACGCGTCAAATCGCTTTCAGACCGTTGTAGCTGTCCGGTCGCAAAGTATCTGTTCCACAATGCTTTCCAAATTGGTAGGGCAGAAATATGCCTCAGCTGTGAAGGCCTGGTGAGTGTTTTTCAGAGTCGATTCGATATTATTCAGTTATTAAATAATTTTCCGTTGGTATTAGTTTTGCCCTTGTTGACCTATCATAGCTCGTAACAAGCTAACTAGCTAGCGTAGCTAACCAGCGATTCGAACACACGTTTTAAAACATCTAGTTAGCTATAGTTAGCTCAGACTATTTTTCGTATATTTTGCATATATTATGGTACTATGCCATTCTCTGACACACAGAGAGAAACGGCTAGATAGCTAACTAGTTGTCCTATCGTACCTTAGTTTATCCTGGTGTTTTCCGTTGTTGTCCGACTGATTTGCAAGGTCGCATTCTAGCGTGTTGAGTATTGAGAACATTGTCCAATGTCGTAATATTTATGTCAGGTTTCCATTTAGTCTGCCATCAGTCTTAACAAGCACAGATGTCTCAAAGATCTTGCACGACCTCCGATATACTAGCTAAGAAAATTAGCTGCTAGCTAACTTATCTACAGATCATTTATTTTCCACTATTTTGGACAGATTATCAAGAACATCTGAAAATAGGTTTTATGGTATTTGATCAAGATACCTTGGCACAAATCTGAGGGGAAATTGAAATAACTACACACAAGAGGATTTTCAAGATGGTTAAATGGAGTAACGACAGATATTATTTTCGGTCTGAGCCATAAAATCCATAAATGTCTTGAGCCTTCCTGCTGGCTAATAAACATTTAAACATGTACGGATGAAATTCGTAGAATCAAAGCGACAACCTCCGTATGAACTAATATAGCAACATGGGCTTGTGAAACTGTTTTACTCGTGCACTTAATTGCCTTGCAGGATACCCACTATGGCTGCCTGGGGAGGCGTTGGAGCGATTGCACTAGTCCACGTTACAGAGTGGCGATTGATCCTGGACTATGTACCCTACATCAATGGCAAATTCAAGGAGGATGAGTAGACTTCGTGGTAAGTGTTTTTTGTGGCTTTTTGAGTGAACTTGGCATTGGCGTGCGTTAACAGCTTCAATGCGGTACGGTTCTGACATTTTTGTATTTTTGCTTTTCATTATTATTTATAGTCCAGTTGTAACTGACCAGGAAAATGAAAGATCTGTGTAGTTTAGCAGTTTTTCCACCTCAAATAATGTTTAGGTATTTTGTTTGCCATGTTTACAAGGTATAAATGTAATGTAATGTAATACTTGACATTTAACTCTTCTACCACATCAAAGTGGTTGATCCTGAGGAACTTGCATATTTATCACCATGACCATATGTGTTCTATCTGTGAATTGAACCCATGACTTTGCCATGAAGCTGTTGTGACACCATATGCAACTCTGGAGGAGTTGCTAAACATCTGGTTTAATGAGACAGCCAGTCTCTAATGAACAAGCTGTTGTGTGACATTTGTAGTTTCATTCCAGAGTAATACTGTCATATTTTTTCAGTTCAATTAAAATATTTGTCGCGTGCATTCAGCGCAGATTCACACATCGGTGAAATTGGATGCAGCAAGTTTGTGCAAAAGCAAAACAATAAATGGAGTATACAGACGATGCAAAATAAAATGATGGGGGGGGGGGGGGGGGATATAGAACATGCACATGTGGAGTAGACCAGGTGTCTACATGTTCAGGATGTCTGGTGCCGAATACAGGTGGGAACCAACATTGGTGCTGATTTCTTTCCACAGGTCTGACGGTCTGTTGAGGATGGATTAGGTGGATCGAGATGGATGAGAGACTCCATGACTCTTGAACCCTGTTTGACTACATGAAATGATCTAGAAAATCAGCTGTCATGCATGGGTTCATCACACATGTATAAGACCACAAAGGATGTATGTTTAGTTTAAACAAACCTGGCTCTCGTGATACCTGTATGATTTAGGATCTGTTACAAATTACAACAGATGTCTTTAAATATATTGTCACCTGTGATCCCCTGAAGTCTTTTTTTGCCCTTCTTTTTTTAAAGTAGCTTGCCAATTAAATGGAAGTAACTGAATGCCTGCAGAGTGATTGCTTATCGAGCTATTTTTTATCTAAAATTACTGAATACTAATTTTCAGTGCATCAGTCTGAAAGGATCACATGCAACACCTGTCTACTGGAAACTAGTATGTGAACTGTGGAAGCATCCATTTTGTTCTGGGTTAGGGTTTTTTTTTTCTGTACTGTCTACATCCTCACATGGAGGTTGGTTGATGGTGCTTGTCAAATAAAAATAAATAAATAAAACGTTTAACTGCTGTGTTATGTAAAGTACTGAACAACAGTCATTGTGAATGAGCAAGTTGCAAAAAGGTGATTGAAACATTACTAGTAAATGAGATGGAGTACCACAACAACAAAAGGTTCAAGTGTAACTGAATATGCTGAAGTGGATCGCATCAAATAGCAGGCTTGTACTAACCCAAAAGGTAACCTCAGAATCTTTACAAACTCTTCTAAGTGGCTAATTACCTTTGAGTTTCAGATCTAAAGGTCTGGTCCATTTTAAAATGTTGGTTGTGGTCAAAGTTGGATTTGTTTACACAAGTTTTTCAAAACGGTGAAGAAAGCTATATTTTTCTTTGATTAATCAACTAATAGGTTTTTGGAAGGTAATTCTTGTCCCGACACTAATGAATTCTTATCCTTACACTAATCATTTGAATCGAATACACTCATGTGCTCACTCTATTAAATATATTAAAACAGTATAGGTAGAATGATGCCAACGTGTTAAAGTGTTCAATACGGCTTGTATATATTCACACAACAACAAAATCTATCCGTACTAAATAGTATTGCAAGCATTTAATTATGGTACGATTCTGTGCCGAATCAGGGTTTTAAGAATCGACTCCTAGCGATAGAATAAGTGAAGTGGGCGGGGTTATGAGGTGAGGAGAGAGGCGTGCGATAGAATAAGTGAAGTGGGCGGGGTTATGAGGTGAGAAGAGTGGCGTGCGATAGAAGAAGCGAAGTGGGCGGGGTTATGAGGTGAGGAGAGTGTCTTGCGTTAGAAGAAGCGGTTAGACGCAGCACTCCAACGGTATTCACTTTTGGCGTAGTTCTTCAACTCCAACTCCGGGAGAAGAATGGAGAGGAAAAGGTGGGAGTGCTCGGCTCTCCCAAATGGTTGGAAAAGGGAAGAAGTGACCAGAAAGTCGGGCTTGTCCGCGGGGAAAAGCGATGTCTATTATTTTAGGTACTGCTGCTGGATTAGCCAGGGAGATGTAGCTAGCTAAGTTTTACAGCGTTGCTGCTCGGTTTATCTAGCTAGCTAGTTAGCTAACTAGCACTACACTGAAACTAACTAGCATGCTAACTAGCTGCCTTGGCTTATTAGTTCACTTTTAGCAGTTATTGGACTATTTCTCAAAAGCTAAATCACGGGTTTTCCCCCTCCAAACTCTCTTCTTTGGTGTGAGTTATCTCATGGTTACCTGGTGCTGCTGGATGTCTTGCAAACGTGATTTATTTTAGCTGGTTATTTGAATTTATCGTAAGTTACTAATTAATGCTGGTTATAAGGACCTCATAAATGTTTCATGGGTACCAAGTTCAATTTAAACTTTATTGGATTAAATTAAATGTTCTTTAGCTGTCAGGTTTAGTCGACAGATAAGTTGCCGTTAGCACAATAAAACTCTTTCTTTTGTTAGTAGTTGGTTTCACGTTACTTTAAATGATTAATTTGTTGGGTTTTTTGTAGAAAGCTTGCTGTGCGCTCCTCTTGTGTGAATACTTTGATATTTAGATAATTTTTTTTAGATAAAAAAATGCAAACGTATTTTAAATGTGAAATTGTTGACTTTCAATCGCATTGATGCTAAATGTCAACACCGTCCTGAAGATGGCGTTTGGCTTTTGAGTTCAACCGACAGGTAGCTAAAATGATTTAATCTAATAATATGACAACGCTTTTAGCTAATTTACGACTTTAAGTGTTAGTTAGATTTAAGTTTGCATTGCTTTTGTGTTTAGCTGGCTGGATTTCCCGAAAGGCTTCAATTTAGAGCATTTTATTTCAAGCATTTCCACGTTCGTGGTCGTCATACCATGCGCATGTTGGCTGCTAGCTATGCTAGCTAAAGTTTGGTCCTATAACCAACGAGCTGCTATAGATATCTGCTCTTTGCATTGACGTCTAGTGTCAGTTTTGGGAGGGTTAGCGCTCCGTTGCTTGCTTTTCGGGGTTGTTTTGCATCTATAACAGCGGTTAAATTGACTTCTCTTTGTTGTGTATATACAGCCCCACAGGAAAGAAGTTTCGGAGTAAGCCACAACTAGCCCGCTACCTTGGGAACTCCATGGATCTGAGCTCGTTTGACTTTCGTACTGGAAAAATGATCATGAGTAAACTGAACAAGAACAGACAGCGAATGCGTAGCGACCACGGCGGTCAGAACAAGGTATGTTGTAGACTGAAAACTGAGCGATGTAAGCAGCTGTCTGATGTACCTGTGGGCATCTAAGAGACCGATGCAGGTGGATTTACAGTTAACCTGTTCGTCCTTATTTATTTTGCATTTAACATTTTGATTTGTATCTTTATTACAAAATAACATTTTCTACTTTTGAACTTGCCTGCAAACTACACTGAATTTTAAATATAGCTGTTTTGTTTGTGTTAGGGTAAGCCTGATCTGAACACCTCTCTACCAGTGCGACAGACGGCGTCCATCTTTAAGCAGCCTGTTACCAAGGTCACAAATCACCCCAGCAACAAAGTGAAGACTGACCCTCAGAAGGCTATTGACCAGCCAAGACAGGTAACTGTACACTCTAGTTCACCAGATATGAGCACAGAGTCGGCAGAAACAATTGTAGAGATGAAGGATTCTGGTTTAGGTTCAAGCACCATGTTGGCATGGTTTCTTGGCTATGTTGTAGTGCACAATGGTTCAGATAATTAAGTTTTCATTTTTATTATTATTTTTTAAATCAACTGCACTCTCTCATGCTTCAGCATTAAGTGCAAATTGCATCTGTGATGTGAAGTGCTGCATTTGTTTTTGTGGGTCTGAGACTGATGTATGAAACAATCCACTGGTTAGTTCATTTAAGAGATGTAGAAAATTGCAATATCTTAGTTTTTATAATAAGTTACACTGGCTTTTGATGTGCATTATTTTGGTGTAACGGGTATTTTAGCCAGCTGGGGTAGACTAAGTTTGAAATACTTGTACACACAATTTATCAACGCGTCTCTCCTCAGCTCTTTTGGGAGAAGAAGCTTGGTGGCCTGAATGCGTATGATATAGCTGAAGAACTGATGAAGACTATGGAACTTCCCAAAGGCCTTCAAGGTGAGCAGCTCAATGGTAAACAAAGAAGATCTGAAAGTCGCATCTTACCAGGAGGTGCATCTTTAACAAGACGTTTTTTTTTTTTACACCCACGTGTGCGCGTGCATACACACCTACAGCCTTCCGTGTGGATAATGGCACACTAGTGTGTTTAAACTTTAATTGTTGCTTTTGTGGATGTCCTGCCATCTGCATACATTGGTTGTGCTCATCACAATTCTCAATGTTCACCACTTGTTAGACCATTATGCAGTGCCCGAATAATACAAGTTAACTGGCTTTTTAATGACTTCAATCGAGTGCTCGTTTCTGTTTTTCAATGGTGCGATGACAAAGTGTCCTCCACTTCAGCGGTTGGCCCTGGCTGCACGGACAAAACGCTGCTGTCCGCTCTCGCCAGCGCCCTGCACACTACCAACGGCCCCATCACGGGCCAGCTGTCTGCTGCCGTCGAGAAGAACCCGTGTGTCTGGCTCAACACCACACAGCCCCTGTGCAAAGCTTTCTTGGTGACTGATGAGGACATCAGGTACGTGTTCTACACCTCCCTGCGTCCTGCTAACACGGGCTTGATGGTCAAAATTGGTTACATACAGAATTTTAATTAAATTGTTTTTAATGCTGACAGTGTAGCTTTTAATGCAGAAGTAAACCCACGAGTGCATGTTTTGCTGTGGAAGCATCCAAATGCATTTAGACTGACCACGGCGTTCGTTCGTTTGCATGTCGCTCAGTGTTGGCGTTTGGGCTCTTGCCGGCTCTAGGGCTCGTGAGCCAGTGGCCCTCATACTGCTGTGCTGTGATGGGCTGAGCTGATGTATCACCCTGCTTGTGTTACAGGAAGCAGGAAGAGCTGGTGTACAGTGTGAGGAAGAGGCTGGAGGAGGCCCTCATGGTTGACATGCTGGCTCACATAGAGGAGACTGCCAGTGACACAGAGTCTCTGAAGGAGGAGACCAATGGCAGTGAAGAGATGGAGACTGTATAGCCACAGTAGGACAGGTGTTTATATACTGCAAATACTTACACACACTCATTGGATTTATTTCCAAAGTGTTTTGTTTTTTATTGACTTACAAAGTGTATGTAGACGGTTGTTAACAGTGACCATATTCTAGAAATCTCCATTGAATTCATTGTGCTGATTGCTCCTTCGTGCTTCCAATGCTTCACTTTTGTAATCCGTTTCTCCATGTTGTTCACTTGTGGAAGAAGCTGTGTGAATCACAGTACCCTCCTTCTGCACTCACACAAACATGACATTTACCAGGATCTGGTACTGTCTTTCAATATAAAACCAAAAGTAACACCTTTTTTTTCCAGCACTCATCTAACTGTGAAACCCAGTGTTTTACACAGCAGGCACAAAGACTCAGCGTTATTATTTTTGTGTGTAAAGTGTTTAATGGTAGATCATGGTTGTCTTACTGAAGCTCATGCGTATGAAGCAGTTCTTTGTGTTTATCAATGGATTACTGTAGATGGGGAGTTTATGCAGTCCTGGTTTCCATGGTCTGAAAGTGGTGTTATGACTGGTGTTGAAGATGTTTAAGGTTGTAAGTGGTAAAAATGTAGCTGTATATTTAAAAAAACAAAACAAAACAAAAAAAAAACCCTAATTATTGAACCCACACAGCTTGTGAAGAATCAGTGGAACTAACCTTTTCAATTATCGGTGTGGTTTTGTTTTTGTTTTTTGTTTGCTCTGATGACTTGCTATTTTTATTTATTTATTTTTTGATTCATTGTGGTTTAAAATGGCAGAAAATGTGAAAGATTAATTTAAGAATTGTGAAGGCCAGAAGCAGCATTGGCTGTCTGTTTTTTGTAAACGGCTCTCACTGACCCAGCAGTCAGACTTGACCATTTTATCGCTGCTATGTTCTTTTTAAAGTGAGAGCAGTTTTCTCCAGTAACATTTATTTGCTTCAATGGAGTTAATCATTTGAAACATGTTCCACATATCCAAAAAACTGATTCCATAGTAGTTAAAAAACAAAAACAAGGCAGAACTTACAGCATCAAACTGGTTTGTAAAGTTGAAATTTGGATTCTCCTCATCTGTGTTTTGTTTACTAACATAAATCAGCCAGTCCTCCAGGCCCAGATTAAGTGCTGTCTTGGACCAGTGGGATTTCCTGTGGATAATGCCTTGTAGTCCAGTCATAGGTTTAATCTGTTTGGAAATGTGCCTCAAAAAACCTAATTCTTGAGGAGACGCTGTTTGACGAGTAGATAATTTAGAATAAACTTGTCTTGTCTGGTGCTCATCTTGTGGGTAATAGTTCTACAGGGTAGATTGATTATAGAAGTGGATATATCCTAACATAAATATGGTGCTTTTGTGGGGAGGGTAAGTTCAGGTAATAGATTGTTCTTTTACACGAGTCTAGAAGCTTTTTATTCTTTTGCTTTTCTGTGTATTAAAGACCAGGACCAGCATTGGTGTTGCTAGAAGCTAAAAGTGACTCTGGTATGTTCTTGTGGAGGAACTGATGGATACATTCTCTGTTTGTTTACACTTTAAGTGATTTATAACCCGAGGTTAAAATGCAAATCAATGCACCACTTTGCAAAAAAGAGAAAGTTGCTACAAATTGGTTTGGTTTGTGTTGTCATGCTGATTAACTTCAGTTAAGACAAATAGAATCTTTTGTCCATCGTTATATTCCTTAATGTATTCACATTCTGAACATTGGAAATTGTCTAATCAATGCAGTGATCCAGCAGGATCACTGCTTTCCACGTTTTTAGTATGTAATACTAATGACATGAATTTTACCTTTTGACAAAGCAGTTCTTGTTTTATACCGAAGGTGTGTTATATGCTCTCAATGCCATCTGAAATTATGCATCAGATTCTTTATCAAGACAGTTATTTACCGGACTGTGTTTTTGTTTAATAAATGTAACATTGAGCGCTACCTTTAGTACTTTATGCAGCCTTGAATAGTTTTTTTTAAGAACACTGCCTCTAACTGGGCTTAATTTTGTAAATTGATTAATAAAATATATTTGATTAATGTTCTGGTCTGTCTTTTATATTTGTAATATTTTATAGGTACGGATGTCATTTAGTGTGAAAAGGGAAATATTTTAGTTAAATGACTTGTCTTAAAGTATAGTGACAGTATTAATGCCATGTAATGTAGGCTAGAAGGGGTTTATTATACATGAAGAAAGAAACGTTGTGTATGAATCAAAAATCATGTTCATCGTTCACGTAACGAACCTTAACGCCTCAAATCCCTGTCCAAGAATTGAAAACCTGCCCCATGACGTCGCAAGAATCCGAAATAGTGCAAAAACAAAACAAAACCCCTGGACTTTACGACACGCTATAAATACTCGTAGGCTACTTATTTGTCACAGCGAACACGAGCGGCCGAAGGCGTCCACGCAGGCGCGCTCCCGAGGATGTGTGCCTATTGCGTGGCCTTTGAACCCATTGTTGTGTCGCGGGTGACGTCAGTGCTGTGTGCGAGAGACGGGCAGAGCGGCGTGCGCCTGGCGAGACAAAGGCGGCGGACTGGAGAACGGGAGAAAGGCGAGAGCGCTGTTCTTTTATTTTTAAAAAAACAGACTGTATACGCATAGAGATGAGGGATTGCGCGCACAGATAGACTGAACGTTGGGGAAGTAGAAGCCCAGATTTTACTACTAGCTGACCCCTGCCTCCCCACTCGCATGGTTTTTAAATCTTTTCTCCAACGCCCCCAAATTAGCACGTCTGCTAACCTTAGCCAACTGATTGCCAACACTTCACACTATTCCTTCTCTCAATCAAAAGAAAGGAGGACGATATAAACGCGAGCTGGACAACAGGTAAATCGACGTGGTGTTCTTGGCCACGTCTATCATTTTGTTGTTGATTTTTAAACTTTGTTCAGGACAGTGCATGATTGTGCCTGTTATCCACAAACAAAGGCGGCGACAACGTGACTTACCATCTCTTGCTAGCTGGCTAACGTGAGTTTGCTAGTTAGCTAACAACAAAACGCAATTACCTTCCCGGTTATGTTCGGTCTTGCGCGTTACCACTCCACAATCGTATAGAAACCGTCTCTTGTACGGTATTTGTAAATGTCACGGCGTCGTTCGGGATTTAACACCGGCAACAACAGCGGATTGTCAACATGTCCCGACTGTGCTAGCTAGCTGATTGTGATGCTATGTAGCCATGCTAGCGATAGCTACTTTGGTGGCTAGCTAGTTAGCTAACAACTGGTAGAGAAAGAAACAATAAGAACAAAGCAGTGAGACGAGGAGAGAGAACGAATATTATCTTCGCGCACAACCTAGACGTCGGGATGCTGCTGGATGGACCCTTTCATTCATATTTGTGTGGTCTGTCACCTTATATAGGTAGTTCACTTATTGTATTGTTTGCTCGAAACCCTCTTCTCCTCTAGAAAGCTGTCCCCACCCCAGAGTCCCCCCAAGTCTCATGTTCATCCACGGGGAGCATGCCTAGCCCTCTCTTCCACCCTGAGATTATGGATCACGAAATGGTAGTGAGCAGCCAGCAGAACGGGGTCACACTACCCAGGGAAACGGACCCTGAGTCACGGGACGAGGACCATCAGGAGGCGCTTCGCTTCGCCCTGGATCAGCTGTCACTCATGGGTCTGGATAAAGTCGACTCCCTGGACGGAACACCAGGCACCGTATCGGAGAATTGCAACGGCGGCGGAGGGGGCTACGTTGACCTGCAGATGCTCGAACAGCCCACCGGGTCTCGCGAATCACCGACATCGTGCTCTCCTTCCCCGGAGTATTACGGCACCGGTGGATACCACATGGCAGCCCCGCACTCGCACACTGTGCTGGGGGAACAAAGCTCCGTGCTCTGCAACCGAAAAAGGAGTGTCAACATGACTGAATGTGTGCCTGTGCCCAGCTCAGAACACGTTGCGGAAATTGTAGGAAGGCAAGGTAACGTGTATATATTTAATTTATTATTCGAATAGGTAACATTTATATATGTAAATTAGTATTTGAATTGTCGCAAATAAATTGCTTGTGGACGTTTAAATCTTACCGAGAAGCGCAAAGTATAAACAATGAGAACATGCCATTGACTGCACTTTTAAAACTATTTTTGTATGGGACTGCTGGAAGAAGTTGCTGCTCCGTCCAGCTGTTGTAGTTACTTGACTGCAGTGGTTATTGAAAACTAGGGCGCTGCGCGTTTTCTCCAGGAAGCAGACATTTGGCGGGTTTTACCCGGTAAACATCGAGAGCTGAGTAGCTGCTGCAACGATCTCGGCAGTGGGACCGATTGTCTTGTACCATTCCTCGGCAGATGGAAGTAGCTTAGAGGGGGAGGGGTATCAGGAGGTCAGACAAAGCGACAGATTGTCGGGAGTCTGGACATGTCTAGCGCTCTGCCCCAAACAAAAGAAACGTATCGACCGATCCCGTTTTACTGCGCTCACGGCCAAGTTCATGCAGCTAGGCTTATCGCGCACTTCGGTTATGACTGGGATCGTTTCAGGTTTTGTTTATCGGGGTATTTTTGTTTTAATAACCGAGCACGTTGTAACGTGTATGCTAAGTAGGGCCGACCGCGCATTGGACGGGTCTGGGCGGTGTTGGCTGTCTCTGCGGAGCACTGAACGCAGTCGCTACATTAAATCATTTTTGTGCTTTTTGAATTTTTTTTTTTACGCATTTATTATTATTAACATCAAACAAATATATTTGATGCGGCTTGTCCGACTGTGCTGTGGTTATTGCATTGTTCTCTTTGTTTGAAAAAGCCATGCTTTCTGCCTCCGACAATGACATCACAGACCACGCACGCTATTGGCTGCGTGAAGTAAGCCGTTCATATTTAAAGGAACAGTGGCCCTGTGTTGGTTAGCGATGCTCACCACTTAGGAGAGTAAATGTTCTGTTTATTTTATTTTATTTTTGCTTCTAGGCTGTATTTAGGGACCGTGTTTATTTAACCATATAGTTCTCTATATAGAATTCAGGACTTGCTTTGAGCATCTAATATGTTTTATGTAACTTGCTTCAGTGTATTTAACATTTTAACATTAATGGTTGAAACTATTATTGGAGACTTATTTATGTAGTTATATCTCTTTGGTTGGGGTTTCTGTAAGTTATTTATCTGATTAATTGAATCTTGCATATGTTCAACTTTGCTTTTTTTGCGTAGGTTGTAAGATCAAAGCCCTGCGTGCAAAGACCAACACTTACATCAAGACCCCCGTCAGAGGTGAAGACCCCGTGTTCATAGTGACGGGGCGTCGTGAGGATGTCGAAATGGCCAAGCGGGAAATCATCTCTGCGGCGGAGCACTTCTCCATGATCCGCGCCTCGCGCTGCAAAGCCGGGGGAGGGGGGAGCGGAGGGGGCTCTCTGCCCGGACCCCCCCACCTCCCTGGCCAGACCACCATCCAGGTCCGCGTGCCCTACCGGGTGGTGGGCTTGGTCGTCGGGCCGAAGGGGGCCACGATCAAGCGCATCCAGCAGCAGACGCACACGTACATCGTGACGCCCAGCCGAGAGAAGGATCCCGTGTTCGAGGTGACGGGCATGCCCGAGAACGTGGACCGGGCGCGGGAGGAGATCGAGACGCACATCACCCTCCGCACGGGCGCCTTCGTGGACCTGCAGGGCGACAACGACTTCCACAGCAACGGCACCGACGTCAGCCTGGAGGGCCTGGGCTCGCTGGGCCTGGGAGGCACCCTGTGGTCCCGCGCCGGCGGCCCCGCCGCGGCCCCGCCCCCGCCACCCCCTCCCCCGCCCCCACTGCCCCTCTCTGCCCACGCATCTGCCCGGAAGCTCTCCTCCTCCTCCTCCTACCACAACGGAGGCCTGAGCGCCGACTCGTACGCGGTTCCCCGGCGTCCCGCCGAGAGCGGCAGCCCCACGAGCCCCTTCAGCACGGGCAGCGGCGGGGGCTTCACCTTCACCGCAGACTCCGCCCCCGGCCTCGCCCCGCCTGCCTCGGAAGACCTGAGCTTCGAGTTCGGCGGCTCCAACATCTGGGCGCCGTTCGTGAACGGAGGGAAGCCGTCGCAGGCCCTCCGCCGCAACAGCAGCGGGTTGAGCGGCGGAAACATCACGCCCCGCCTCTCGCCCACGCTGCCGGCCGACCCCGCGCCCCTGGACCACCCCCTGGCCCGGCGGGCGCAGAGCGACCCGCTCAGCGCGCTCTCCTGGCTCCAGACGGGCTCCTCCTTCTCGGGCGGCAGCAGCAGCAGCAGCGGCGGGAGCACCACGGGCTACTCCTCCTGCTCCGCCTCCTCCCTGCCCGGGGGCTCGCCCACCGACTCGGAGGGCGGAGGCAGCGGCATGGGCGTGGCCTCCGGGGTGCTGGGCCGGCTGAAGGCGGGCGGCCTGGCCTCCCTGGTGCCCGGCGGAGCGAGCAGGGACTGCTTCGTGTGTTTCGAGAGCGAAGTCACTGCCGCGCTTGTGCCCTGTGGCCACAACCTGTTCTGCATGGACTGTGCTGGGCAGATATGCCAGTCGCAAGAGCCCGAGTGCCCGGTGTGCCACACCCCTGCCACGCAGTGCATCCGCATCTTCTCCTAATGCCATGCGACCACACCTGACTGGACAGCAGGGGGTGCTGTCGTTCAACACCTATAGAACATCCAGCTTATCCTGTTAACTAGAAAGTCTACAGTAATGTGTAAGAAGAGAGGAGGACGTGTATCTACCACCTGCCTACATAGAAATGACAGTAATTCAATAATTACCATATTAGATATGACACTATTCTGGAGTTGCTTAAGTTGATTTATTAATAATAGTAATAATAATAATAATACCAACTCTGATGACAGATGTTACTGACTCATGTACTCGTCACAGGCTGTGGAATCAGCAGGTTGTGACTTTTTCCAGAACTGAGATCTTCATTGTGGATGATGATGATGATGAAGTTGGAAACCAGTGTCTTATCTTACTTTAGGCATTAACGTTCTCGACCGGCCACCCAGCGCCACTGGTCTGTTCTCTACATTCCCCCTCCCCAGACGCTCTCCACTCTCGCGCGTGTGCAGCCTGATCGCACGTGTTGTGTGCAGCCTGATCACACGTGTTCGTTCGTTCGTTCGTTTGTTTTCGTTTCATTTTTTTTTCCCCTCTTCCTTTTGCTCGAGACTTTTTTCTACTCACAGATATTTTTCGACTTAAGCTGCGTAGGTCTGCACTTTTTTCTAATGGTTCATTTTGAGATTTTTTCCCGGGGATGGGAATGCAGTTGGGTGTTTTGAATCCTGTGCGTCTCTGGTGCGCCGTTGCCATGGCAAACCTGTGGTGGTAAGATGGGACAACACAGGGACTGCGGAGTAGTCCACACTTACCAGCCCGGAATATTCCAGGATGTGTTTGGGTTTGGTTTCTGTTTTTTTTTTGGTTGTTTTTTTTAATCTATGAAGAATGAAACCCTTAATATTTATTCATGTTAAGAGTTGATATCCAACATAATGGTTAATGTTCAATATAAAGACAAGTAGATAGAATAGTTGACATTGCATAAGGAATATCATTACCGTGCGATGAGGTTGGCTTTGTGCCAGACTCCTTGTGTGTCTCTAACCTTACAATCCTAAAACACTCAAATAGCAGTCCAGTGGAGAAGGACACCAGCTCCTCCGTAACGAAATGCAAACTCTGTCTCGTTGGCTGAGGTCAGACAGAACCTGTACACTTCATTATCACAGTCTTTTGCCTTTAATGCTATGATCAAAAAGGTTAGGGACATGTTTTTTCCAGTCTGGCCCCCTGTCCTGTGGGGGCCCCACACCATGGATACCACGCCGTCTGGAATCGCCCTTAATCCACAGTCCTTATCTGTTACAGTTTTCGTGTTCTTAAAGATATTCTTTTAAGATTAGCTGTTTTTTCCTGTAGTATGGGACACACACACACACACACACACAGACACACAGCCTCTTGTCCACCAACAAGACTGTTTTGAATTACTGAATTGTAGAATAGTTATTTGTAATGTTGCAAGAATGTTCCTCCTTACTGTGGAAGTGTGTGTGAGTGAGTGTGTGTGCGCACGCACACGTGAGTAAGAGGAGGGGGTGTGTGTGAGACGTTGGTTGTAGTTCAGCACACTGTTTTAGAGCCATCCTGCTTGTGTGCACTGACACACTTTGCAATGTTCCTCTCTGGTCTCCTGCCGGTGGCGGATCCATCGGACCGGCCTGGAGAAACGTTGGTCTTCCACCTTTCCCATAAGCCCTTGCTTGCTCTCATTTTCAGGACAAAATGCCCCTATAGTTTGAGCTGCCTGCAGAGCGGTGCTGTCCTCTGTGTTAGTTCCCTGCCGGTCCCTGCCCCCTGGGGGCGCCATCGCGCACTGCCTCTTAGTTTCTGGGCAGAGAGTCGAGCCAGAAATGGCGTTTTACATGTGACAAGCCATGATGCCGCCATCCCATTTAAAAGGGCTTCCTGTTACTGCACTGCAATTCAGGTCTCCTTCAGTTACAATAACCAGGATTGAAAATCGCAGTCAGAACCTGGCAGCTACGTCACCCAGGGCTTCCACACACTTTGTATTACATTTTGCAGAGCTGCACAGGAGGTGTGGTTAAGGGTTGGGGGTAACCGTGCTCCTGGGCTCCAGCCTTAGAAGTGAAACCAGACACAGAGACGGTGGTTCAAATATCTGTGCTGCCAAACATCCTTCAGTAACTAGGGGATGTATGAAACCAAGAGAGTCCCGTGAACCGGGTCCACGCGTGTCGTTCTGCATCTCTCGACCATCCGTCTGCACGTTCTGCACAGTCGTTGAACGGGGCAGGATGATCTAGTGTTGTGTGTCCAGCTGGACGAGGCGCCGGAGGATGGAGGCTGGGCCGGTGTTGGAAGCGCACGAGTGGTCGGTGATGGAGAACGGCTCCGCTTCGGTCTGCGCGGTAACGGGCATCCCCCAGCCCTCGTTGGTCTTGTGCCGATGTTTTTTTTTTTTGGTTTGCGCTTTCCCTGCTGTTTCTGAATGCAGAGTGGTTCAGTAATGCATTGAGGAGGAAAGGTCCTGAAGGTCCTGACAGGCTGCAGGACCGTGCTTCGACACCTTTTATTTCTCTTTTTTAATAAACTAATTTTTGGGAGTCTCCTATCAACTGAAGTTACGACTTTGTAGTGAGATTAGCTTTGAGGAAGGTGTTCTCCAATTTCAAGCCCAAGGAGTTTCTTTAGTGACCCCCGTACAGTAGCAAAATGGCTTAAAGGTACAAATTTAGCACAAGTCGGTGTCGTGCTGTGAAGGTCTCCAGGGGTCTGTGCTGTCTGAGCTCCTGGGGCCACGCTGTTGACCTCGGCCTCCGTCAGCTTGGTGAGGGCAGACCTCTCCACCCCCTCCCCCCCCTCTGTTAATCAGTCACTCCAAACCTGGCCATGCTGACATCATAGGGGCGGAGCCTTGTCAGCCTGTAATAGCCCCACCCCACACCCCGAGGTTTAAAAACAGGGTTTCCTGAGGGAAGTACAGAGGGCCCAGTCTTACGTCAGAATGGCATTCGTTTGCCACTCCTGCATGCGTCTCTCAGACCCGTAATTCTGCTCTTTTGTGTGGATTTTTTTTTTTTTTTTTTTTTTTTATTCGCTTTAATTATTTTGTATGCAGAACCAAAAGTAAGTTTCAATAACAAGGTTTCAGACCTAATTGTAAATACCCTGAATACAATCATTGGGATTTGTTTTCCAGAAGTACAAAAATAAGGTAAATGTAGTTTTTAAAACATGTATCATTATTTGTAAGTTAACTATCTGCATGTCTTGAAGCCATCAGGCGTTTAGCTAATAATTTTCTAAAGAAAAAAACAACAAAAAAAAACTTTTTACACATTTTATTTTTACAATTTATTTGCTTACCTTGACATAAATATCCCAGATTATAATGTGACCCTTTTATTACTGCAAATTTATCTTTATTTTCCATATTTGTTTCCTGTGTACAACATATAGGCAATTTATAACAAAATGAGAAAATTATTGAAGAAATTTAAAATTGAAATATATTTTATTTGAAAGTTTATGGACCTTTTAGCCGCGAGTTGGAACAATTGTATACTCGTATAATTTGAGCTGACTTGACGGTTATAAGAAATGTATCAAGAGTTTTATTTTTTATGCTTCTTTAATAAATCTTGTTTTTTGTTTTCGTTTTTTACTGTAAAACAATAAACAATGTGGTGGTGTGTTTCATTTAGTTTAGGACAGCACAAAATAATCAGCTGGGACACGTTACACGTATCCATGCACGACCCGTTTTTACAGACGGTCACTTTAAAACTGCTTGAAACACGGACGGGAACGGAACCATTACGTGCTGCGTCGGCGTGGCGTGGATCCGTTAATTGATCTCGACTTTCTTGCCTGCTGTCCTCGCGTCTGAGGAAGCGAGACGTCCCTGTACACTTCACCGTCACGTTCATCTCACATCACAACTGCATCGTCCGGCTTTTTACGGACCTGCCGATGCTTGACCAACGCGCGCGCGAATCGGAGATCGAAAGGGTACGTTCAATCTGCGCATTTACACACGTGCACGTCTTGAACCTGAAAACCTAAACGAAACCATTATTGGGTTTAATATAAAATATAGGACCAAAACGAGGCTGACGGGATTAAATACACTTTGCAACGAGATTTCGCTCCCGCCATCGATTTTAAACTAGATGTGGTTGGAGGTGGAGTTTTCACACCGTGGGTACGTCACGAGCTACAAAAAAAAAAAAAAATCCGCATAGGATACGCCTGTGTCCTCGCGCTGAAAGCCTCTCTGTCCTCGTTTGCTCCTAGCGCGTTTAGAGAATTGATGCGTCCTTAAAGATGGCGGAGTGTAGTTTCCGGGTCACGAGGAAGTAGGACGGAGGAACCGGGGAGGCTGCAGTTAGAGATATGAGCAGCCATGCAGTTTTAGAGTCTTAACTTTTTTAAAGACGAGCTGCAGTTCCTTAAAGTGTCACTAGATGGCGACAATGTCCGCGAACTCTAGTTAGGACCCTGTAGTGTGTGTTTCTTTACTATTTTTTAACTATACCATAAATTCATTTCTATTTTTCGTTATTGTGAAACTTTGCAGCTGTACAGTTCACAGCAGGTGAAAATCCCAGTGCATTCTGGGAGCTGGCTCTGGCCCCAATGGTAGTACACTTTACTTTTCCTTTTGATTTTTGATGTCCCTTTTTTGCAAGACATTTTCCCCCAGCTCTTTACTACTTTGTCTTTTCAATGCCTGGTGTTGCTTTAGAATCTTACACACTGAAGTTGTGATTTGAAACTCTCTTTAATTGTGGAAATTGATAGGTGATGATTAGTATTCTATGACATTTGGTCTTTCACTTAATTCGATAAAAAGCTTTGAGGATGGAGTGGAAGCACTAGATACAACAGTCTGGGAGTCCGAGATCTGACAGACTGTAAAAGTAAAACAATTACAAACAGAAGCTTTAAATGCACCGATTATTACTGGGTGATTATTATTATTACTGGGTTATTTTACTGGATTATTATTACTGGGTGATTATTATTATTACTGGGTGATTATTATTATTACTGGGTTATTTTACTGGATTATTATTACTGGGTGATTATTATTATTACTGGGTGATTATTATTATTACTGGGTGATTATTATTACTGGGTTATTTTACTGGATTATTATTACTGGGTGATTTCATTGCTTTTCCCACTCACTGTTTTGTTTTGTAACTACACCAGTGTATCTCCACAATAGAACAAAACCAGACTGAAAAATCAGATTGAATATTTTTTTTAATATGAAGCAACGCTGCATTAATTCACCACCATCTTCATTAGAAACAATCACAATGAATACAAATAAAAATGAGAAACATCCCCGGTATAAAAACACCCTCTCATGCTTATTCACACTACATCCCTTTTAATATATATTTATTCACAAGCATTTATTTGTGGGGTTTTTTTTTGTTATTTTTTTGAAAAATAAATACATTTGAAAATCTCCAAATAAAAATTAAATTAAATATACAGAGAAACCAGTGGGCAATTGGCAGGTTAACATCAGAAATAGACGCGCTGGACACAAGGGAAGTTTGATTCCCTTTCATGCACTTGGTTTTTCCTGTCACGATGTTAACGGCATGGCAACACATCCGCGGACATGCAAGCATGCATTATGGGTAATCTTCATGCCCATTTGTGCTTGAATGGGTCTGTGGTGTGTCCACACATTTGTGTGTGTGTGTGTGTGTGTGTGTGTCCGCCATGAGTTCTCGTGTGATGTCATTGCTGCTATCGTTAAGCGTGACACTGCATCACCGCATCCACCTCACTTCATCCACACAGGCGAAACAGCACAGGAGTCGCGTCGGTGATGGTGTGGCAGAGCAGGGCTACACACGGTTTAGGTGAAGCGTCTGCAACTCCTCCAACAACACCACCCACAGCGTCTCCTGCACCACGGGGCCCCTAAAGCTCAGAGATTCCTTCTCGCTCTCCAACAGCGATAATAAATATGTGCAAGCATTTTGTGCTGATACACTCAGGATTGTAAACATTTTACATTCTCTTCCAGGTACACAAAGAACTAACTACTATGATATAATTTAATTGCACTATGGTTTAGTTGTAAAACAGCAAACTTGAATGACTGGCTCTCATCCCAAACATCTGTGATATATGAGCTGGATATATAAACCCCGTCTATCACAGACTAGTAACTTTTGTCCTTAAGTAGAACAGTGACCTAATGCCTTTACTTTGTGGCAGATGGAGAAACAAAATCTAGTTGCTTGGCTCCTTGTTTCTAATTTTCAACTTGCACAAACACATGTTTACAGTACTGGAAACATAGAGATGGAAACATAGAGATGGAAACATAGAGGTAACTGCTGTGTGTCCTGGCACAGCCCCCCCCGCACAGACCACAGCTCAGGAATTCGTCCCAGCGCTTCCCGCTGACTCTCCGCGAGAGTTCCGCTTCATTCCACGTCTTGAAGTATTGCTGTAGAATTAAGACGGACTCGTGTCGCGGACGACTGCGCAGGACACAGTGAAAGCAGAGTCCCTGGAGGCAGCTTTAAGCCGGAGGTTCTGGGCACGGACGCACAGACTACGGCAAGCCGGTGGTGATCGGGCTTGGCTTCCTTTGGTGGAATCAAGATGTTGCCACACCTATCATGCTAACACTGTCACAGACTTGTAAGACAAACCTCGTACATGCAGCTATGGTGCTTTCATATTGTGGAGATCACAGCAGTTTTCTGAACAGGTCAATGAAGTCTGGTTCATCCCTCAACTCTAAATAAGGACATCATGGAGCACATGATTGTGTGTGTGACGTCTGTGGTGTGTTGCACAGAGTGAAGGGGTTTAGTTCAGCTGATGCGTTTGTTCTTGAAAATTCTATTTGCAGTCATTCCATTTGGAGTCATTCCATTTGGAGTCATTCCATTTGGAGTCCCTTCAGAAGGGACATTCTAGTAACGAGGCTCTTGGGTCAGTACTGTTGTCCCACCCCCCAACCCCTAAAAAAAGCATTTGTCTTTAGATGGCATTTAACAATGGCGCCCATGAAAACACAAAATGGTGCTTCTTAAGTCTTCGCCATCACCCTTCCTGTCACCAAGTGTTGGGTTTTTTTGGATCTCCGGCAGA
The DNA here is from genome assembly GCA_028565775.1 of Sternarchorhynchus goeldii. Lineage (NCBI taxonomy): Eukaryota > Metazoa > Chordata > Actinopteri > Gymnotiformes > Apteronotidae > Sternarchorhynchus > Sternarchorhynchus goeldii. The sequence goes on from JAOXYF010000004.1 coordinate 2,248,128, forward strand.
GAACAACTCTGAGAAGCTGAGGTGGGCACAAGGAGAGGGTCACAGTGTTAGAGGAGTTGGCCTCCGCCCTGCCCCGCCTCAATTACAGCCACAGCAGAGGCAGGAGGTGCCGGGCAAGCTGGACAGACGGACAGACATACAGACAGACGGGCAGGCAGACGGCAAGGGGGTGGGTGGAATCACAACCCCAAACATGCAGGCAAGGCCAAGTGCAAAGTATTCCAAACACCACAAACAAATCAAGCCCTAATTCTTTGTTTGTTCAATGGAATAATGCAGTTATGAAATAATGAGGAGATGCTGTGAAAGATGGAGGGAGAGGGTTTCTTGGATTGCAGTGCAGGTTGTTCAACTGGAAGCAGGGGGGAGGGGGTCCTCCAGGGTGTATGGAGGTAGCCTGCAGGCAGGGCTGCTCCCGACATCTCAGCAGTGTGCTGAGTCATGCTAAGGGAGGGTCATTAACACGCCACCTGATGCAAACTGCTGAGTCATGCTCAACACGTACTACAACGACACTGTAGAAACTGCCAGGAATCAAAAAGGATGTTGAAAAGAGCAGGGGAAGGATGTCAGTTCCCAGCAGCCCCTGTTTGGACATGGAAACAAGCCAATCACAGGGTGTTCCGGAAACAAGCCAATCACAGGGTGTTCCTGAAACAAGCCAATCACAGGGTGTTCCTGAAACAAGCCAATCACAGGGTGGCTTGTTTGGTTGGTTTTTCGTTTTTTCATAAGCTCTATGACATGCTTTGTATTTTTAGCTAGAGTATAAAAAGAAAGTGTGTGTGTGTGTGTGTGTGTGTGTGTGTGTGTGTGTGTGTGTGTGAGGTTGCGTTTAGCAAGGTTTCTCTTTTAAAAAGACTGCAATGGTAGATGCTATGCCTTGTCTATATCTCTGACATCATTATTTGCTTGAATCAGATTTCACTGAATCAGATTTCACTGAATCAGATTTCATTGCTTTTCTGTTTGTGTAGAAGTTTCTGTCACTACTGATGTTATCCACAGAGACACAGTCTTTTACCTGTGATCTATATCATCTTTACCTGGACTGACCTCCATGGGTTTGTTTCCTGTGGTCATGTTTGTGTTTACATGCATATGTCTTTTCCTGTTGCCTTTGTTCCTGCACGCTGCCACTGGGGGGCGCCCTAGCTCCCACGACCCTCCTCCGCCGAGCGCTGGTCCGACTTGAGCTTGACGAACTCCTTGGCGACGTCGTCGTTGTTGCGCTGCGAGAGTATGCGCAGCACGGTCAGGCCGGTCTCGTCCATGTGCACGCGCTTGCCCAGGGGCAGCCAGCAGGTGGCGCTGCCCCGCCCAGCCACCTCGCGCAGCGGCAGCACGGCCACGCCCACCGTGCGGTCATCGCGAGCGAAGCAGTAGTCCTTCACGCACACATGCAGCTCGTAGCCCTCCGGCCCCAGCTCGCTGCCCAGGGTGCTGCGGGGAGGCGGAGACAGTGGGGTGGGAGGGGCCAGGGATGACACAGAAGAACACGAGCTGCATTCCATTCCCTACGCAGTGTCCTTACATACTAATCACATGATATGAGTCATCAGACGAATGACATTCCCATTCAGATTAAATGTTAGCAGGACCGAGCGGATCCTTTTCATTCATGTAAGTACAAATCATTGTATGGCTGCGGAAAGACTTACAATTGGAAAGACTCGCCAAATTTTGGCGACCAGCTGTTGTTTTTCGACTTGGTGGCGAACTTCCTCTTCTTGTCGCTGAGGTGAGGCCCAATGATGTACACCTCCACGAAGGGCCGGAACATGCCCTGAGTCTGCCAGCACAGGTCATTGACCGACACCACTGTCAATCAAACGACAAGCAAGCAGGTGTTGGAACGGTGCTGACGACATTCATGACATCGGCATGGGCTGAGCGTCACAGAGAGAGCGCAGAGCGAGGTGAGGTGCAAACCTTTAACGCCGATTGTGTGCCCTGCTGTGCTGGGGTTGTTAAGGATCTCCACGGTCATGGACACCTCTCCCACCCCGCCATCCACGCCTGACGCTGAAAGACAAGGTCAAAGATCAGGGGAACCAAACCCCACACATGCCAGTGCTCTGAAAAGCCGTAGAGTCGAATGTAATGGGCTAAATTCAGTTTCAGTGGAGGACAGAAGCTTTTAAGACGTCCCTCACGTATCAAACGTGCACAAGCTTGTGTGAGGCTTCCAGTTCCTAGTTTCACTCTACTGGAAAAAGGAACAGTATTTTCTGGCAATTTTCTTTGTCACACTATATGCCTTCACTTCGACTACATTCTCCTGTTGAAACAATGGGTCTCAAGTCCAGGCTTTCTGCTTTCACAAAAATTTGCATCTAATTTCCATATCTGCCATGACTGGATGCTGTGGATATGAGAAGCCTTTCTTTTTATGGCGAGTGCTTTCAGAGACAGAGCACCTGAGCTCCTCGTCTGGGACTGTTTGGGCAACCAAACAGTGTGGAATTAAGAGGTGAGACATTTGGACAAAATGGGTAAAAATCAGAACAAGGAATTCATCGTCTGTGTTCTGTTGCTGCCTGATCTCAGCGCTTGTGTTCAAAACCAACAATGAAAAACATGCAAGTTTATAATAAACTTTATAATAAAGAATCACTGAGATACTGCACTAACACTTATTGTATTTGCTGCATTTTGCGTAGAATTCAGTGAATATAATTCAGTGAATGTAACTGGTCGTGAACTGTGTATCTCTGGCCAGTGATGAATCATGTTCCATTATAATGAATAATCCAGGTGGAGGCCTGCACTACACTACACCACACTACAGTACACTACAGTACACCACACTACAGTACACTACAGTACACTACACTACAGTACACTACACCACACTACAGTACACTACACTGCAGTACACTACACTACAGTACACCACACTACAGTACACTACACCACACTACACTGCAGTACACTACACTACAGTACACTACACTGCACTACACTACAGTACACTGCACTACACTGCACTGCATTACAGTACACTACACTGCACTGCTGATGAAACATTTCAGTGAATATACATGGTACTGGAACACAGTGCTAATGATCTTAGTGGATTTTTATCCCAAAGCCCTGGTGAAGGACTGGTACATTACAGCCATCTGGATATTTTACACATAATTGCACTCCATATTCTCTCCTCGAATGGAGAAAACTGTGATGGGTTAGAGGCCTGGGAGGTCATCCACTGATTAAGATCCTCTGAGTAATCAGAAAACTGCAATGAACTGAAGCACTAAACACAAGCAGAGCAGTAAAACTGATACAAATACTGAAAACAGCCAATGACCTCCTGTCCACACACACACACACACACACACACTAAATAGTTGAGCATCAGTCTCTTCCTACATTCATGGACTAGAGGAGAGAGCGGGAGGACTGTGTGCCAGTCTGTGCCCTTGTGTGCCCCTGGCTGCCATTCAAACACTTGCTGCTAAGACCCCTATTGAGCTGGATCAAATTAAACACATCCCCTCTGCCCAGTGGCACTGTCCTACAGGAGAGCAAGAGAGAGGCACACGAGCACAGGCAGCGAGGACGAGTGAGGGACAGATAGAGGGAGTGAGACAGGTGCACACAGTCTCACGGAGCCAAATTCCCAGAGGGATTTTTCCGGCACTCTGTCGCGTGCACAGGGACGTCCGGGGAAGCAGCTGCACGTGTGGGAGGCGGCCACGGCGCCCAGATGACACGCCCGCTGAGCCGAACTCAATTATCATAACTGTGGGTTATGAATATGCCAGAGCCTCATTTGCATTCATGAATGTTAAAACGGTCTTTGTTGAAGTAGGGTGAAGCCCATGCTGTAGACAAACATACCTTTCTCTGGGTACACGTCCTCGTTAGGAGTGTATCTCACGCCTTTACCGCCATGGACTAACACAGAGAGTGGGAGAGTCAGAGAGAGAAAGAGTGAGAAAGAGAGAGAGAGAGAGAGAGAGAGAGAGGATAATTAAGGATCAAGTAATGTGTGACACATCAGGGACAAACAAACAGAACGAGGGAAGAGGAAATTGTGTGTGGTGATCAGAGATGTACCCTGAGTGTGCTGTGACTGAACAAATTTCCTGATGAGTTTGTCTGTGGCCTGCGTGTAGAGAGAGAGAGCGTAGCGCAGAGACTGTAGGTCTGGACTTTTCTCCAGAAACGTCTTCTTCAGACCCACTCCACCAGCATGGAAGTATTGCTGTTACACACACACACACACACACACACACATACATGCATCCTTTGTATTTTATCTTTTAATTAAACCATAAATCATGTTGGAAAGGTGTGTGTGTATGTATGTATACATGTGTGTTTATATGTGTGTGTGGTGTATGTGTGTGTTCACACACCTTTATGGTGTCCAGTGCTAGCTCTATGACTGCACATTGTTTGGGAGTTAGTGCCTTGGCCTCCTCTCGCACCATGTGCTCCTAAAGGTCAAAGGGTAAAAAGATCAGCATTGTGACTGTTCCGCGTTGTCACTCGCTAAAAATATAATTTTTGATGAGACACGTATCATATACACTAACAGTGAAGTTGTGCTGGATTTATGATGAGACACGTATCATATACACTAACAATGAAGTTGTGCTGGATTCTTCACTGCTGTTGTGGAGCCCGTGAGTGTTGGAGGTGTTTTTACCTTGAGCTTGGACAGCTGACCCAGTTCTTTAGCAGCATTAAAGATGAGCTGAGTGCCCTAGAACCAGAGCACATGGAGGGGTCAATCACCTACACCTTCATCTACACCCTCACATACACCATCACCTACACCTTCATCTACACCCTCACATACACCATCACATACACCTTCATCTACACCCTCACATACACCATCACCTACACCATAACCTTCTGACAGCACTGAGCAGAGCATAAATGAGAAAGGGATTATTACAGGATAAATGTCAGAAAACACACACACACACACACACACACACACACAAACACTCCAGCACATGCACACACACACACTCACACACACACACACATAGCCCACTCGTTCCTTCTCCCACAGAGTCCTCCTGCACTGTGTAAACAGAACAGGCAGTAGGTGCTCAGTTCCGGCCTCTGCCCACCACATCAGACGTGTGTGTTCAGCTTCTCCACAGAAGTCTGACCAGCAGGAAGTGCGTGGGAACTACCAGCACTCCAATCCCATCAGCCTTCCTGTGCGTGTTTGTGTGTGTGGGTATACAGTACTCACCGTTTGGTCTGTTAATGGAGGGAGAACGATGGTTTTCTCCATGGTGTTCATGACCAGCTTCCACAGCTCTTTGAGGACTCGCTTCAGAACTGTCTTCTCACAGATCTTAGCAAACAACGTCAGACTGGGGATGGAGGGGTAGAGAGATGGGAGAGAGAAAGAGTGAAGGGGGGAGAGAGAGAAATAGAGAGAGGGAGTGAGGGAAGACAAAATGAGAGAGAGAGAGAGAGAGAGAGAGAGGGAGAGAGAGAGAGAGAGAGAGAGAGAGAGAGACAGAGAGAGAGAGAGAGAGAGAGAGAGAGAGAGAGAGAGAGAG
>JAOXYF010000004.1:2263968-2281898 GCA_028565775.1 Sternarchorhynchus goeldii
CTGACTTTCCCAGTATAAATAGGCTTTGATTCCTCTGACTCTCCCAGTATAAATAGGCTTTGATTCCTCTGACTCTCTCAGTATAAATAGGCTTTGATTCCTCTGACTCTCTCAGTATAAATAGGCTTTGATTCCTCTGACTTTCCCAGTATAAATAGGCTTTGATTCCTCTGACTTTCCCAGTATAAATAGGCTTTGATTCCTCTGACTCTCCCAGTATAAATAGGCTTTGATTCCTCTGACTCTCCCAGTATAAATAGCCCCAAAATAAGGCAGCAGCCAGAGGACCAGAGTCACTGTCCAATTCCTTAAGGAGTGGAAAAAACATTACACTGATACTAAACAGAAATGTGTTATTTCACTGTTTCATAAGTGAGATTAAAGTGAGATTAGTTTGTTTGGTCTAAAATGAACGCACCCCGAAATTGGAGGCAGCGAAGCGGTCGGACGCAGACACGTTGTTGGAGGACTGGGTGGTGTGGGCGTAGTAGGCATTGATGTTGGCCAGCAGGGTGCTCATCACTGCTGGTACACCTGGGCACATGTACTTGGACGACAGGCATGCAAAGTGCCTGGAGTGGACACACACACACACACACACACACACACACACACACACACACAAAAGCATTCACACACTCACCACTTATTTAAACTCACTGTAATATCACAAACATATCAGTTAGTTTAGCACCTGGGTTCTCTGTAATGTGAGTGTATGTTATAATGTCTACGCAACAGAAAAAAGGATGAAGTTATATGGAAGCTGCCTGGAATTTAAACACCAATTACTCCTCTCAACCACATCGATGATACCTGAACCTCTCCATGGGCTTCAAGAAGTTCATCGAGGGGATGAGTGAGGGTGTGAGTGAGGGTGTGAATGAGGGGATGAGTGAGGGTGTGAGTGAGGGTGTGAGTGAGGGGATGAGTGAGGGGATGAGTGAGGGTGTGAGTGAGGGTGTGAGTGTGGGGATGAGTGAGGGTGTGAGTGAGGGTGTGAGTGAGGGTGTGAGTACGGGGATGAGTGAGGGTGTGAGTGAGGGGTTGATTGAGGGGTTGAGTGAGGGTGTGAGTGTGGGTTTGAGTGAGGGGTTGAGTGAGGGTGTGAGTGAGGGTGTGAGTACGGGGATGAGTGAGGGTGTGAGTGAGGGGATGAGTGAGGGTGTGAGTACGGGGATGAGTGAGGGTGTGAGTACGGGGATGAGTGAGGGTGTGAGTGAGGGGATGAGTGAGGGTGTGAGTGCGGGGATGAGTGAGGGGATGAGTGAGGGTGTGAGTGAGGGGATGAGTGAGGGTGTGAGTGAGGGTGTGAGTGAGGGTGGGTAGTATATTTCTGTTTTACAGTTCTTTGGTCATTTAAAAATGCACTATGCTGTGAAAAACATCCCGCAACATATATAGAAATGACAAATGTGTACCTGAGCTCACAGATGGATCTGGTACGAGAACATGAGAACCCTTCTTAACTTAATTCATCCATATACAGTACATTTACTGTGTCACCTTAGATATCTACCTTAAGAAATAGTCAGAAGGTAACAACCCCCCCTATGAACCGTCGGGTGATGAGCTACTTAAACACGAGTTTAATGCATAAATTATGCACAGATTTCCAGAGTTAACTTTACATATGAGGGAATATATCTCATATATTAACTTTACATATGAGGGATTGATTACAAAAGCATCCAACATCATCCATTCATCCAACCATCATCCATCATCCATCCATCCATCATCCATCCATCCAACCATCATCCATCATCCATCCATCCATCCAACCATCATCCATCATCCATCATCCATTCATCCATCATCCATTCATCCAAATATCATCCAACCATCATCCATCCATCCAACCATCATCCATTCATCCATCATCCATTCATCCAACCATCATCCATCCATCCAAACATCATCCATCCACCCATCCATCCATCCATCCATCCATCCATCCACCTATTTCCTCTTTCTCAATCCTCTCTTGTTCTCCACTTACGTCATGGCCTGATAGATGGATTCCACTCCGTATCTCATAGCGAACTCATCCACGATCTCCTGCGCCGTCTCCTCGAAGTACACCTTCCAGGCGTCATCTCCCTTGGCTTCTGGGATCTTCACCACACCCCCGTTCTGTTCCTCTGTGGTGTAGTGGAACAGGTGCTGCCGACATGATCATAGCCAGTGAGTCGCTGGAGAAAACCCTCCCTGAGCAGCAGCCAGTGGGAGTGATACTGCAGGTCTCGCTGATTTAACCAGACGTACCCACTATAGAAACACCCCCAGCCCCCCACCCCACCCCCACCCTTTATCCAAAGACATATGCACACACAAAAGACATCCAAAGACATTAGATTTTCTATTTAGTGATAGTTGTATGGATGTAAGGATGAAAACATGTCTGTGTTGTTCAGTGAGAAACAAAGTAGCTTCAAATATTTCACATGGAAAAAACAATTTCCAAGGCCGTTTCATCCACTGTCGTAGTGGCACTATTAAAAGGAGACGGTGTGTTGTCAGCCAGGTGCTGTGCAGGTGCGCATGGCTGACCTCGTGCAGGCAGGTGTACTGAACGTGGTATGGAGCCACTGTCTCCTCTCCTTTGATCTCTACACTGATGTGCATGCGGATAGCTCCAGAAACGGCCGATTTATCCGTTCGCTTGTCTTTGTGAGGAGAGATAGAGAGAGAGAGAGAGAGAGAGAGAGAGAGAGTTAGAGAGAAAGAGAGAATGAGAGAAATCATCAAATCTAACCTCCCTCTGTTCTTAGATCTCATCTATCTTGCTTACCTTTATTCAGTCATGTAATAAATCTCTGTTTCACTCACACACACACACACACACACACACACACACAGCTCACCCAGGTTATACCACACGTCCATCTCTCCGCTGAGCGTTCGGACCTCAATGATGGTCTGTCCCAGGAAGTCATCGGACTCCCTCTTGAACCTCTGCTTCACGCGAGACTTAATGTCATCGTCCTCGTCCCACACGCGCACTTTGATCCGGTCAGATGAGTTGTGACACTCGCTGGGAACATGGAGGATGGAGTTCAGTGTTGGAATGTGTGTCTGAGCACCGTCACCCGGCGGCAGGGCGTGTGCAGATGGAGGCACCTGGTCTCGTTTGTCTGGGACGTTTTTCTGAAGGTTTATATATATACTTGATAGTGCTTTTTAAAATAAAATGTAAAATCCATTTTTAAATGAATACTTTTCAATAATGTGCTTATGGACCAAGGGGTGGTCAGATGATGGGTGATGTTTTGGCTCCTGTCTGGATTGCCTTTTAGTGTTTTATTTATCCCTGAGCCTGGAGGACGCCGAGGTCAAAGCTGGGTTCAGCGTTCAGCGTTCCCCGGATCTGCTGCTGAAATATAACAGTCCAGAGCTGATCTGCAGAATCTGGATATCTGATCCAGGTATCAAATTTCTGAATGCTCCTGCTTTGCCGTCAGTATCTCCTACATGGAAATGTAACAGCAGAACGTTCATAGAGGAGAAAGACGAAGTAAAGGACAAGATCCAGAGCATCGGTTTCATTCTGCTGCCGCATCGGTTACATTCTCCTGCCACTCTGTTTCATTCTGCTGCCACTCTGTTTCATTCCGTCGTCATCCTCAGAAACACTCAAGCGAACGTTAAGCGTATGACTGACTACAGGAAACCATGTGTCACAGCCCTGACAAAAACTCGCCTCGTGGTTTTAAACATGGACTCTGAGACGGTAAAAACAGGCACCGGTGAACCAGTTCGCTGGGACAGAGATGCATGTTGTACAGGGACAGGGCAGGCATTTCACATAATTCAGCACTGGTACAATATTGTGTGCATCAGGGAAAGGATGTGGACTACAGTTCTTATCTTTGTCTGTCAGTCTGTTTTTCCTGCCCAGCAGGTTTCCTCAAATATTTTTACGATTAGCTGAACATGGGCAAGGGGTTGACAGATTTGTACAATAGTGTACAGATATGGACCCTGAAGAAACCCACACAGACACAGGGAGAACATGGAAACTCCACCCAGATGGGGACTGTGTCGCTCTGTTAAGGAAAGAAAAGATTTAAAAGTTGACTACCGTAATGTGCCCTAGTTCTGCCACCTGCATTAACAGCACAGCAACTGACCTTGATGACAGTTATAAACACCCAGGGACAGTCAGTGATAAACTGACCTTTAATGTGAACACTTATGCAAGCAGTAAAAAGGCAGAGTCTGTACTTCTTAAGTGGGTTAAGCATGTTCAGTGTGAACAGGATGATCCGGATCCTTTTCATAAGCATGTTCAGTGTGAACAGGATGATCCGGATCCTTTTCATAAGCATGTTCAGTGTGAACAGGATGATCCGGATCCTTTTCATAAGCTTTTTCTATGGTTGCTTTGTTTGGGATCTCAAGAATAAGAGTCATCTCACCAAAATTGTTACTGTGGTCAAAGAAATAAGTTTCGACTTGAACATTAACGAAGAAGCAGCCTGTGAGGGAGAGAAAGATGGAAGTAAACACTCACAAATGGAAGCTCTCATCCCAGATGGGATTCAGGTTGCCGTAGATGGTTTTGGTCCTTTTCTTGGTCTTGCCCACCTGCACGGTGACATAGGGGTCGCTAGAGCCCGTCTTATCCTTGGCCTGAAGCCCCTGGGCACAGACCACTGAGACACACACACACAGACACACACACACAAACACATTTAAAAAACACATATAAACATGCTTGTATATGCTATATAATAGCTCAGTTATAATAATCTCTATTAGAAGGCCCAACCTGTGATGCTGATCTTTGCAGACCATTTAGATGTTCCATCGAGTACGCTCTGTTTGATCTGCTTCATCTGGGTGGCGTGGTTTGCCTTGACCACGGCAAACACTTCTTGAATGAGTTCAAAGATCTCCGGCTTGTTGCGCTCACGGATCTTCATGCGGTCCTTCAGGACCATGATGATGTTCTGGGTTCGATCCTCCGCTCCATGCTTTGAGCTCTTCTCAGCTGCTCCTGAAACATGGAGAACCAGGATGAGAATAAAATTTCATCAAGAACCATTAAGAACCTACATGTGGACCGGGTGCTGACTTGCGGGAACTGACAGAACATCTTTATTGAGACCTTAGTACATACTGGCCCAAGTTTACTGAGGCCTTTAGCTAGTTACAGATGAGGAACTTTGATTTAAAGAGCCACTTCAGGAGACTTGAAAGGTCTCAAAATCACAAACCACAATTCCAGTGGTTCTACGCTGTGAGGTCATGCAAATTTAAAGTAAAACAAAAGTTGTTATTAAGTTCTCACTCTGAAGACAGTCGGCGTTCAGCAGGTCCTGGCACTTCTCGTGACATTTGACCCCGCACTCGGAACAGCGCATGCCCTGCCGGGCGATGCCCCACAGCAGACCCTCGCACTCGTAGCAGTAGGTGGGCGTAGTGGCCGTCCACACCTCGAAGTTGTGGGGTGTGGTGCAGGAGATGGGGTAGATCAGAGCCTGGAGGGTCTTCTTGTACACGTGACTCTTCTGTATGGGTGGAATCAAAGTGCAGTGAGATCTTTGTGAGATTGTGTTTTTAATGATGAAGCGAATGAGATTAACGGGTGCAGGAGAACATGTTTGGACTCCGTGGTCTGGACAGCCTCTATCTCACACACACACACACACACACACACACACACACACACACTCACCAGTTCTTCGTTATTCAGTGTGCTACAGGCCATGGCAGATGTGATTCCGGCCTTCCGAGAGTTCTGCACCAAAGACTGCATTCACACAAAGAAGGAAGGAAATATGGATAGTGGATGTTATTAAAAATAATGCAAATCTGGACTTCACACTCACACCCAAGCGTGCACGCACACACAGAAACACACACACCCAAGCGTGCACACACACACACAGAAACACACACCCAGATAGACAGATATACTCACCATGGCCTGTGTGGACACGTAGACAACAAGTTACAAGAGAAAAGAAAAAAACAAGTTACTTTACACAAAAAACCCCAAAATCATTTTTATCATTAAATACTGTCCAATCTGAACAGAGACTTCTGAACCGGATAAACCGCCACATTCTGTGAATTAAGTTCATCTTAGGTCATAATGTGTAGATCGAGAGTGCATGGGGAGATATTAGGGGGCGTGTCACTCACCAGGTCCCTAACCAATGGGATGGCTTTCCTCTTGCGTAGGTCAGGCATGCTGTCTATGCTGTATAGAGCTCCACCCATTCTTCAAGCAAGAAGGAAATGAAAAGCGAATCTGCTCAGCGACGCTGAGATATTCGTTTACTCCATGACCTGACTAGATATGAGCTATTAGTATTGAGCTATTAGCATTACTAGATATGACCTATTAGCAGGACTCACTAAAGTGTGTGGTCATTAGTGGTGAAGACCACTTTTACAAATGATCACCGGGTGTCCAGTTCAATAGGAAACCAGGCCCACACACACACACTAACTAAGAGGATGTGTGTTAATGGTTTCAGGCTTTGTTTGCTGAATGTATCACATCTTAAGACTCCACAGACAGGTCATTGTACCTTAAGGCATAATAGCAGAATTTTGCAGAAAACTCCTGAGAGCTTTTAGTAGAGTAAGTAAATATATCCCCATTACCAAGGAAGCACCTCCTTCTGATCTGTGCTTCATCTTTTTATGTGCTTTAATTAAAGTAATTCATTATATATGTGTATTGTGTGTTGTCTGGTAATTATGCATGTGTGTGTGTATGCATGTGTGCATGTACTGTGTGTGTGTGTGTGTGTGTGTGTGTGTGTGTGTGTGTGTGTGTGTGTGTGTGTGTGTGAAATCTTACACCTGAACAAATAGGCAAGCACATTTTCTAAGTGCCGACCTCAGCAATAACTCCCTTCCTGCCCCTCACATTCTGAGATAAAGAAACTTCCAGAAGCAGGGGAGACTGAAGCAGGGGAAAACCACCAGCAACCTGCCCACTCTCCAGATTAGACTCAAATATACTGAACACCAAGATTACATTAAGGAAAGGTAGAAAAAAAAAGAACTTGTATATTTCAGACAAATATCTGGATATCTTTGTACATATATCTGGATATCTTTGTACATATATCTGGATATCTTTGTACATATATCTGGATATCTTGCTTTGTACAGTGCAGCCTGTAAGCTGGACAGTACTATAAATATTATCTGGGATCTGTTCTCCTGGACATTTGTCCAGTTACTTATGAACCCCTGAAATGGGGTGGATCGTGTGTTAAATGGCCTGTGGTTCTTATAAGTTTACCTAATATGATAACACTTCAGGGCTGAAGCAGACAATCTGCCCTTCAACCTTGTAGCCATTTTAAATTCAAAGACTTCACTGCCAAAGTACAAAACTTTGGTGTCACAGTTACTTAGATAGATTTTTTTCTGACTGATCTGATTGATCTTTTTTCTAATTCTCAACAGTATCCTGAGTGATTGCTTGACTGACTTACCCGCCCTTTCCAAACCACAGGGAGTGAGAGTCAGTCTCTCCCCGTGCCTGAGAGATGGAGAGAAAGAGAGAACAAGAGAATTTAAGCTAGAAACCAAAACTCATATTTAGAACTGTACACAGGTACGTTTTGGTTACTGGCCAATAATCGGCAAGATTCAATATTGAGGGAGACACTGTTTACGTGACCTCCATGTGACCCCTTCCAGCACATGCTCAGTGAACATGACAGACACGTTTGATCTTTATTATCAGATCAGTACAGCATGATTCAAATATTAATACTTTGTCTAGTCAACCCAAAATTATATGTTAAAATGATATAATAACAAACAAAATTTCCATGCATGGAATATAAAGGCAGTATTCTGGAACATTCAAAATAAAGAGTTAAAAAATCATGAGACAATCTCAGAAACAGTCACTGGAATTGCAAATAATTAAGTGTAATTTTCACTCTACTTACTCCATTATAAAATATTTATTTTTATCAGAATAAAAAAACCTAGTTCCTTACTTTCTGCTGCTTGAATGAAGTCTCTTGGCAAAGAGTTACTGAATTCCCTCTGAATTCCATCTGAATTCATGCTGTGCTAAATTCTGGCTGTGGGCAATTCAGTTCTCAACAAGGATGCTGAATCAGGTGCCAGAGCTTAAAAATACTCCAGTGTTTTTCTACCCTAATCCTTATCTAGTTGATCTAAGTAACACCCAACTGAAACCAACACAGATGTGATGGCAGCCTCAAGAGATAAAGGGACTCTGTTTCTCAACGGTCCTCAGTCTTCCATTACAACTGCCTTTCAAATCAAGAGGTTTTGAGGCTCCTACAGCATAGCAAGGTGGTAATCAGCCATACTCAACAGATCCAACAAAAAAAACTTTGCGAATTGGGTTAAATCCACTGCATCTTCCAAACTGCCAGGAAACTTCCTACAAACTAATGTATTCAGTTTCCCGCTGCTTGGATTGGATGAAGAAAACCACACCCACGACAGTGATCTGCATGCGCGTGTGGCTGTAGCTGCCGACAGAGGAGGCTCTCGCATGCACGCAACAGCCGGGGGCGGGGCCTGCGGAGCCCACGCGAATCACGCACACCCACCTGACTCTCGTCCGAGTGCGGGCCGCCTGCGTGAACATGCAAATCACTAGAGCAACGAAAAGAGGCTGGGGGGGGGGGGGGTGTTGACGAGAACGGTGGAACACAAACACACAGACAAACAGGGAAACAACCAAAAATGACAGACAAACAACAGAAGAAGAAGTAGTGTGATACAACATGGCGAGCATGGCAGAGATCATCTCTTTACCAGGTTTAATATCAGCGCGATAAAAACCGAAGCGTTAGCAAATGCATGTGTGTAACATCAGTCATTAGCAAAACTCAGTGATCTGAGGTCAAATACACTGGAAAACAGGACGGAGACGAGAACCAGGACGAGCGCCGATGACCACTGATGTCCAGCCCAGTCCAAGTCAGTGTCCTATCAGGGTCTCCATCGACGCCGGACGGTCCCAATCCACCCATGCGTGGTGTAACATGCATCTCTTTCGCATACATTCACCTGCATTTCTGGTTTCGTATCACGTGCACAGCAAGCCAGACCCAGAGCCGAACCATCGCCTGCCGTTCCCAGGACGCGGGACAGGCCAAGCGGGGGGGAGTTTAGGGGGCTTTACCTCCTGCAGCTGCTGCCGAACCTTGCCGAAGAGCCGGAGCCAGTTCTCCTTGGCTCGTATGGCTGGATCCACGGGCTCCTTCACCTCCTCAGGCACCGGTTCACTACACAGACGCACACACACATTACACATCGTTTTATCATATCTGCATATACTTGGTTTACACTTTCAAGGGTAATGAAGCACTACTCATTATTCCAGTCTAATGCATTAATGTCTGAACTTTACTGTGGGAACCAACAATGTGCAGACCACCGGTAACACAAGAATTCATGTGGAACCAATACCGCAATTCAGCTAAATCCAGGGGACTGTATTCAGCGTAGCACCGTATGGTGCATTTAGGCTGTACGGGTTACCTCTCTGGCTCGGATGCATGCTCCTTATCAACAGGTGGAGCAGGTGGAGAGGAAGGTGCACTCTGTCTGTCCTCTTCCTCCAGAGGAAACTCTTCCACAGGGAGCTCATCCTTCTCTACAGGAGGCTGTTCTTCCACAGGCAGCTCCTCTGGGACCTGTGGCTCCTCTGTCATGCTGAGGGGCTCGGCTGTGGGGCCTGGGGGCTGGGAGGTGGTGACATACGTCTGGGTAGGGGATTCGGCGTCTGTGGCCAGGACTGTGGCTACAGGAGCGGAAGGTGGGGCAACTGGAGCTGGGGGCAAAGGGGCAGGGGGCTGCGGCTGAGGCTGCTGGGGGCGGGGCACGGGGGTGGGTGGCTGCGCAGGGGTGGAGCCACCCAACCCAAACACAGCGGTTAGGGGCTTGGCCATCGCGAAGAAAGACTGCACAGACGGAAGGGGCCCCGAAGACTGCTGCTGCAGCAGTGGGGGGTTCTGCCTGGGGGCCCACGAGCCGGGGCCCTTCCCTGGGACCTGGGTCGGTGGCAGGCTGGCGTCCTGACCCTGAGTCAGCTGCCCTGGTGCCTGAGAGTGCTGCAGAGAGGGCTGTTTCTCCAACGGGGGCCTGGCGGGGGGCGGCACGCTCGATGTGGGCGCCCCGCCGGTTGGGGTCGGGGTGTACGGGGGTTCTTGGTCCTCGCTGAGCGCCTCCTCGGCTGGGTACAGGTCCTCTTCCTCGTAGTTGAAGTCCTCCTCTTCCTCGGCCTCGTACGGGTCTGCATCACTAGCCTCGTACAGGGCACACTCCTCGCCTCCATCCTTGCTATACCCACCCTCGTCGCTATAAGCGCCCACCGTCTCATCTGGGTCCCAGTCGGGCGAACCCTTACTGTAGGAGACGGAGGAGTGACACGAGTGGTAGGAGTCGTTCTCGTCGTACAGCTCCTCCCCCTCACCATACTCCTCACTCAGCTGTGAGCTCCCATGACTCAGCTCTGCCGAAGAAGCGTAGCTGCCTGTCGGACTGAACGACAGAGACAGATGGAGGGAGAGAAGAAGAGAGACAGGGAAAGACAGAAACAGAGACAGAGAGAGAAAGATATATTAGTCCTTAAAGATGAACAGATACATTATTGGCACATACTGATACATGCACACACACACACACACACACGCACATGCACACACACACACAATGAGCGGAAACAGTAGAGTAAAAGTTCCCAGTGGAGGCGCACAGATCTGACATGATAAATGAGTCTATTAAAGACAAACGGGACAGAGAAAACTAAAACACACACACACACACACACACACCCTCTGACCTACATGCAGCTTTAGAAATCCTTACATACACACACTCTCACACACACAGTCCCACCTGATCACTCTCTGCTGGTCGTAGTCGAGGTCACGGCGGGCGTAGGTGTTGCGGGTGGAGCGGTGCTGCTGGCTCATGGGGTACTGGTGGACGGAGGCGTTGGGCTGTGAGGTGGTGTAGTACGGAGGTGGGACGCTGTTACTTGTCTCGCTGCGATAGTCACTGTCGCGGTCGTCCACCGCGCTGTCCGGGTCATCATCTATGAGCGGGACAGAGAGCAAGGCCTGATGGGATTTTACTATTCAGACACACACACACACACACACACACACTATGTTATCAACCAACACAAGCCGTGTGTTCAACTAACCATTGCGATCGGGCTCATGCATCTCAAAAGCAATGACTGTGCACAGCCTTTGAACAGCTGACACAGGTGTGTTAGATCAGCATGAGAACTGAAGGTAGCTCGGCAGGAGGAAGATGAGGAGGGAGAGGAGGAAGAGTCTGACTCATGGCAGAGGAGCTGTGCTCTCCCATTAGCATTATGAATCAGAGTCTGGGGCTGAGGTGGGGCAAGAGGGTGGTGTGACACATCGCCCCAAGAGCCAACTGGACCCCTGCCAGCAAGCCTGTGCTGATCCATACAACGGGAAGTGTGTGTGTGTGTCTGTGTGTATGTTTGTGTGCGTATGTGTATATATGTTTGTGTGTGTGTGTTTGCATGTGTGTGTGCGTGTATGTGTGTGTGTATGTGTGTGTGTGTGTGTGTGTGTGTGTATGTGTGTGTGTGTATGTGTGCGTGCGTTTGTGTGTGTGTGTGTGTGTGTGTGTGTGTGTGTGTGTGTATCTAGTCCATAAATGCTTTGGTCACCTGGTTTTTATTTCAGATGATAGAGGTCTGGGTGATGTCACAGGAACACACCACTCGTCAGGATCATGCAATAGATCATTTTGAATCAACGTGTATCTGCACTACTGCAGTGCAACATCACCTACAGCAGCAATATGGAAGCATGCTAACAAACGAACGCTAGCAAACGCGTGCTAACAAACGCATGCTAACAAACGCACGCTAGCAAACGCATGCTAACAAATGCATGCTAGCAAACGCATGCTAACAAAAGCATGTCAGCCAGTGCTGTTGAGTAATCTGTGAGTAATCTGTGAGTAGGTTATGAGTCTTTCCTATAAATGACACACGTACGTTTACTCCTTCAAATAACCATATGCTGCATCACAAACAAAGCTGTGTCCTTTACCAAGTCGCACGTCTATATCAGTTGTTAACTGAGGTGTTCTGTCAAACGTATCGGTTTAATATCTAAAAGATATTTCACCCAGTATCATGCAGTATTTAATTCGTAATGAACACAAGGACATGACTTACTCTGCTGGTCTCCCCATAGATTCCAGTTACCTGTAAGGTAGCAAAGATACAGAGATCAGTGTGGAGTGATTGAGGAGAGAAACACACAAGTAATGCAGTGATACTCAGGCTCCCTGCAGTAGCTGTGGAATACACAGAGATGACTGTATCACAGAGATGACTATCACAGAGATTAATGTATCAGAGAGATGACTATCACAGAGATAACTCTATCACAAAGATGAC
Source organism: Sternarchorhynchus goeldii (assembly GCA_028565775.1). NCBI lineage: Eukaryota > Metazoa > Chordata > Actinopteri > Gymnotiformes > Apteronotidae > Sternarchorhynchus > Sternarchorhynchus goeldii. The sequence goes on from JAOXYF010000004.1 coordinate 2,276,390, forward strand.
TGTATCACAAAGATGACTGTATCACAGAGATGACTGTATCACTGAGATAACGGTATCACAGAGATGACTATCACAGAGATGACTGTATCACAGAGATGACTGTATCACAGAGATAACTCTATGACTGAGATGACTGTATCACAGAGATAACTCTATGACTGAGATGACTGTATCACAGAGATGACTGTATCTGCGACAGAAGAGCTACTAAGTGGTCACACTTTAAAAGCAACTCTGTCTCCAAATATACATTAGAACAGCTCATAAAAACAACAATGACCAGCACAACAGATTTGGCTTGGGGGGATTTAACTGGACTGTGGTTCTGCAGCATGTGAGTACTGAGAAACACACAGGCTCAAGCGGAGGCTGGCTAACAGAGAGGAGGGCATCTAGACAAGATATAGTGCTCTCTGAGTAAACTGTCGAATCATCAAAACGTAACTCGAGCTCGGCAGAGCAGGAAGTGGTTACCGGCTCTGCATGTTCTGGATTGACGCATGTTTTGATTGGCTCTTCCCTGAAAGTGCGGGTGAGCACAGATGACTAAGTGATGACGTCTGGGGTGAAGTCATCGTTAGCTCTCGGATTGGGTGGAGACGCAGTCCTGGTGATCTTCCTGGAAGCAGCCTTATCGTCTCTGCGACACCTCGTTTGCCCTTCATCAGCGTGGCAGGGGCCTGGCTGTCAGCCAACGCCAAACTCGCTGTCTTCCTCAGCCAATGACAAACTCCCGCTGTCTGCCTCAGCCAATGGTAGGCCACCTCATTCCCTGCCCACTGGGAGCTGTGTCAGCACTGTTTGATGAAAGGAGGAGCTGGGGTGTGTGTGTGTGTGTGTGTGTGTGTAAGACTGAGTCCCATTCATACACCAGCCTCATTGAGATATAAATATCAGCTCCTAGTTATAATGTAATTCAAGTTTCTCCTTCACACACAGAGAGCAACACAAGGGCTGCTGTACAGAAGACACTGTTCCTCACAGAGGCAGCACACACACACACACTGTTCCTCACAGAGGCAGCACACACCCACGCACTGTTCCTCACAGAGGCAGCACACACCCACGCACTGTTCCTCACAGAGGCAGAACACACCCACGCACTGTTCCTCACAGAGGCAGCACACACCCACGCACTGTTCCTCACAGAGGCAGCACACACACACACGCACTGTTCCTCACAGAGGCAGCACACACACACACGCACTGTTCCTCACAGAGGCAGCACACACACACACTGTTCCTCACAGAGGCAGCACACACCCACACACTGTTCCTCACAGAGGCAGCACACACACACACGCACTGTTCCTCACAGAGGCAGCACACACACTGTTCCTTTTACTCTCCTAGTAATTATTAATGAGGTCTGAGTAAAGCAAAGCTACACAACACTGTAAATCATGTGGGAGAGATGAGATTTTACTAGGTCTTTTAGGCAGAGTTGACACTGAGGTAAGTAAATTGATCTCTTCTCCAAACAGAGGTGGTCTGTTGTGAATGATGTATACAAAAATGTCACTCACAACACTGGGTCCCAGGAACAGGAAGAGGCCTCTCCTGCTCCTCCTGGTGTGAGTACTATGACAGGAAAATAAGGATTAATGGTACACAATTGCAAAAATAATAGCATGTTTTTTTAAAAATATAATTAGAATGTTATTTCGTTTTTTTAGAACTCTTCTTAGTGTCAGAAATGTAAAGGGAATTTTCCAGGTGTAGCGCTGGACCACACACGGAAGGAAATGATAGAACGTAGGACACATTTCAGCAGAGGACCCAATTTCACGGTGCTTGGCTTTCACTACAGAGGGAGCAGGATGAGGAGCACAGCGAAACTGAGCCACTGAAAGAGACAGCATCATATCAGACTGGCACTTACATCCTGGTCCCGCATGGCGTTCAGCTGCTCCAGTTTCTTAGCCCAGTATCGAGCCTCTTCCTCAGGGATATCTGGAACAGAGGCACACGGTTCTGACGGTCAGTAAGCGCACACACACACACACACGCCTGCAATCTTGCACATACACACACACACACATGCACAAAATTGTACAGCTTGTGCACACACACACACACACAAATGTTCACTCAATTAATGGACACGCGCACACACACACACACACACACACACACACACACACACACACACACACACACACACACACACAAATGTACATTCATATATACACAATGCTTCCAGCACAAGCTCACTGCAGAGCTAAACATTATATTCTCAGCAAGTTTTCCGAACTCGTCCTGTGTTCCGCTGGGAGTTCCTGTGCACCCCGTCCAAGCACAGCTCACTAGCGCGATCATCGTGCAGTTGAGCAGTTCTCACGGACATTTGCACTCTGCACGGCTGGGACTGGCATGACGGGCGCTGACTTACCCAGAGGCAACTCGAAACGGGTATCGAGCAGCACGCGGTGGAATGTTGGATCTTTAGTGCCACAAATCTCATTATCTGCCATGATCACCTGGGAGTCCAGAGTTAGCCACTCCCCTGGGCCCTCCTATTAGAACACACACAAAACGAAGCCACACCCCTGAGCCTCCTGTCTGAGAAGTACAAGGACAGGTAAACTCCTCTGGGGGGAGGGGAAAAATACAGATAACAATAATTGAGGACATTTTCACGATGTATGACAGGGTTTAGTTTTTCTTTAGGTTCGCCAGTAAGTTGGATCAGACAGTACACTCACAAAACCAGAAAAGCCATTTTAACAAGCACAGGAAAATCTATAATGCATTTACGTTTATATAATATACATGTACAATATACAGAAATGTACAAACATGTATCACGCTCAAAGTGAAATTATATACATATACCTCACTGTCTGCAAAAAAATCATCAAATTAAAATATATTTGTAAAAAAAAAATTCATCCAATTTACTGCCATTTTTAACTTGACAGTTTGATGACATTGTAGTTTACAGGCTCACTAAACTTGGTCAGAATATGTCTTTGCAATATTGCACTCAGTTGGTTCCATTTGAGACTGCAGTCAAATAAAACATGTTTTTGAAAATTAAAAAATGGTATTAAAAGAATGGTATTACCCCCCCCCCATCTCACCCATCCCACCCATCCCACCCCTCACCCTTTATGACATGTCTCACAATGCTGCTAACCCAGAACACAAGGCAGGACCAAAACATGCCCCTCCTCCATTAAAACTGCCACAATGACATCATACTCCAGTGTTTTACCTTTCCCATGGGCCTGCTGACATAGACCAGAGACGTAAACATGTATGGATGAAGGCGGGGGTGGGGGGTGAAGGACTCTTTAATAATTGATGATGGCAGATGTATTATTCATGGGCAGCTCCTGAGTGGGGGTAAGAAACATGGGCTCATAGCCCCTGATGCAGAGCCTTTTAAGGTGGAGGTGGGCCCAGCGAAAACCTCGCCCTGCTTTACAGGACATGGCTGCCCGCTGCTGCCCTCCGCTGTTGGGTGTGGGAGCTGCACGGCGCGGGACACTGGAGGAAAGGGAAGATCGTCTCCTGTATCTCTTCTCCTGCTCCATACTAGGACTGCGTACCTCCAGCACCAGGGATGAGAACCACGGACATGCAGCCTGTAATATAGCAGCTAGGCTCCATAATCTGTACCGGCTCACTATTCCCTATGTAGTCTAGAAGACCAGCGAGAGCTCCTTGGACGTGAACTTAACTGGGCTTTAACTGGACATACCGTGCACTAAATCAGGAGCCGTTCTGTATTCAGGGTCTTTTGTTTTGGTTGTGTTCCTGCTCTAACAGATCTGTTGAGAGGCTGTTACCTCTGGCTCACACTGGTGCTGGTGCACCCATACTGGGAGCTGGAACAGGTTGAAAATGATGAACTGGGAATTCTTGGACTAATGGAGATGTCCATGCTACAATAGGAACTCTGGAGAACTATATAAGGACTGAGCAGAGGCAGTACGGTGGATGTGAGCACAGGCCCCCACCTCTCTTGACTGGCGGATGCTCTGGAGTGGGATCCAGACGGTGCCAACCATGGTGTCCCAGATCAGACCTTTATTCCACACCTCCGCTGTCAGGCCCAGATCAAGCCGGTTAATCTCACTGCACACACACACACACACACACATACACAGAAAGTGAAACAGAGAGAGAGAGAGAGAGAGTTTTTGAATCATTCTTGTTATCCACCTTGTTTCTTTGCATAGATTTTAGATTCTTTTTACATGTTATTCATGTGAGGCTCATTGCTTTGTGATTTAATACATTTATTCATGTTAATAAAGCTCCTTTAAACAGAGAGAGAGGACAAACGGAGCTACGGTGGTTAACATGGAAATACCATTTGCAAGTTTTTATGAGTTGCTGATATTGCCAGCAGCATGTGGGGATGATTTTGTAAGCACATTTTTCCTTTATGTAATTACATTAAACTGTATAATGGCAAAATGGTAACAAATAAGAAGCAAGTCAGGAGACAGACCTGCGAGGAACAAAGCAGGAGCCATTACTGAGAGAGAGAGAGAGAGAGAGAGAGAGAGAGAAAGAGAGAGAGAGAGAGAGAGAGAGAGGGTCTGGGGGTAAGAGGGAGAGAAGCTGGGTGTGTGTGTGAGAGAGAGAGACAGAGAGAGAGAGAGAGATGAAAGAGAATCAGATGAAGGCCAGCCAGCTTGTCTGTCAGCAGACAGTGAGACAGGTTGTGAGACAGGTAGTGAGACAGCACAGTGCAGGCAAAAACTGCTCCAGAGTGGGACTAGGAGCCTGAACAACAGTCCTGCTCCTCACATGCCTGCTACTCCCAGCACACAGCTGGAAACCTGCTGCTCTTAGAGCAAAAGCTGCCTGCTTCAAACACCAGGCCATTAAAACCTTCCTCCGCCATTACATTACTGAACAGTGTTCTTGGCTAAAATGCCACTAGGAGACCCCCCCCAACCCCATAAGTCTCTCATGAGTCACTCTTATTATTCTCAGTCTTCTGTAAGAGGCAGAGTGGTGTGCGTCATTCTGTGAATCTCAGGAGGCCTCCGTGACGGAGGTGAGGTGGCCTTGCACCAGACAGGACAGGTTCAGGAGTGCAGGAGGACCTGAGTCGCGTTACACAACAGCAAATGCAGCGCGACGGAGCTGAAATATCAGCGCCATCAGCTGAAACTCCTCAGAGAGAGGCAGGGGAGGAAAATGAAAGATACAGGGAGGAAAACAGACGGAGGGAGAGAAACAGAAGAGAGAAGGATAGGGAGATAGAAAAAAGGAGAGAGAAATAGACAAAGAAAGAGAAGAAGAGAGAAGAGGAAGAGAGAGGAAATGAGGGAGGAGAAGAGAGGGGGGAAAGAAGAAAGGAAATAGAAAAGAGTGACAGGGGAGAGTGAGGACCACATGAATGAATGGTTGACAAAAGGCCAGAAAACGTACAGGAGAATGAAAGAAGCGTGTGATGGAGAGAGCGCATGTGAAAGAGGACGAGAGTGGAGCGAGAGAGAGAGAGAGAGAGAGAGAGAGAGAGGGAGAGAGTGAGAGAGAGAGAGAG
>JAOXYF010000004.1:2282831-2308902 GCA_028565775.1 Sternarchorhynchus goeldii
GAGAGAGAGAGAGAGTGAGAGAGAGAGAGAGAGAGAGAGTGAGAGAGAGAGAGAGGGAGAGAGAGAGAGAGAGAGAGAGAGTGCGTGGGAAGCAACGGGTGAGTGCGTGACTGGACAAGCTGAATCACCTCCTGCACACTGGGACTGCAGCTCACTGCTATAGGGTATGAATATCAGTTCCAGTGTGAAGCCATTTTCACTGTGCTCAGCACTGATGGAAGCAGATCGGACATTTACCACGGCCCCAGATCATTTTTCAACTTGAATGTCGGTATCAGACAGCTGGACTGGGACTCGAGCGTGTGAACACAGCCATAGCCCCGGACAACGTGGGCGGGTGGGGGTGGGGTGGGGTGGACGGTGGAGGGTGGAGGGTGGAGGGTGGAGGGTTCTACATGAACCAAAGGCAAATGAAGAATCATGAGGAAGAGAGAGAGAAAAGGTGAAAGGAAACAAAGGAACTGGGGGAAAAAACAAACAGTAAAGAGAGATGAGGGAAAGACTCTTCTCCTAGAGAGAGAGAGAGAGAGAGAGAGAAAACTCACAACATGAAGTCCTGTTCCCAGCTGGGCTGGCTTCCTCGGACTGCAATTGTCGTGCTTTTAACATTCTGCACCTTCAGACTCACGTATGTGTTAAACTTGTCTGTGGGTGAAAGATCAGGAAGCCATCACACGCAGAGACACACCACGCAAACATGGTAATCACTGTAACACATTCACACATGGTAATTACTGTAACACACACATATATGGTAATTACTGTACACGTAATTACTGTAACACACACATATATGGTAATTACTGTAACACATACACTTAATTACTGTAACACATACATACACTGTAATTACTGTAAGACATGCACACGTGGTAATAATGGTAACACATGCATATACTGTAATTACTGTAACATGGATACATTATAATTACTATAACACATGCTCACATGGTAATTACTGTAAATGACCACTGCAATTAATGACTGTGAGAGGAATGGCAGGAGTCTCAGAGGTGTTTTGGTCATCTCTTACCTTGGGGACCATCAAGCTTGGCTTTTTTCACTGCAGGACAAAGAAACAAAAGCTGAAGACAGAACATTTTTTCTTCTACTTTATGCAATACATGTTCATTCAAAATCTTAATAAAACAATCTCTCACACACAGCTGCGTCAGTAATAAACGCATGTGTGAACACTGGTTTATTTACCAGTGCATGCTGAAATCACCAGTGCCATATTCCCATTCATGTGACCTTTATTTACACTTCCACTTACATTCTCTAAAAACAGGGGTCCAAAGCCTGACGTTTGGCCCCAGAGACCATGTGGAAGTGTTGAACGAGTCCTTGGTGACTCCTCACACAAAATCCCTGTAAGTGCTGGACACATTTGGCACGGAGGCAGATCTGCCTGTTGGTGGCAGCGGGAAAAGCCTGGGGATTTTGTGGGAAAAGCTTCATGGTGATGGATTGTGGGTAGGGATAGAAGCACGGTGTTTAGATGTCTGAACGCAGGCGTGAATGTTGAAGTGTGTGTGTGTGCCTAAGAGGAAACGCTAGTGAACCACATGGGTTTGGATCACTGGATGCATCACTCTCTGCTTCCCTCCATTATCTCTCTCTCTCTCTCTCTCTCTCTCTCTCTCGCTCTCCAGTACTTTGAAAGGGCAGAGTTATTACATCAATGTCTATGCATTATTGATGACTGCTGCTCTCTAAGCCATAGAACACAGAACACGTTAATATTCATATCACTCGCTGCTCTTATCTCCTAACCCTTCCTCTCCCCACACCTCTGTTCTGGTAATTCCTCATCTCCCAACACTCCTTCCCCTATAATCCCTGTCTCCCAACACAGTTCCTCTAATCCCTCCCAACACCTTTCCTCTTGTCATTTCTCTCTCCAATGCCTTTCCTGCTGTGATGTTTCTCTCAAACACCTTTCTTCCCATGTGCTCTCCCTCCAGCACATCTCCTCCTTTCCTCCAGTAGCTCCTCTTCAACACCTCTCCTAATTCCTCAGTTCCATGGTTCTCTCCTTCTATCCTCCCTTCTCTCGTTGCTTCTTCCCTTGAGAAAACGTTCACAACAGGAATTAGACGTGTTAAAACTCCCCAGTCAGCAGAAACTCCTCCACACGTAAACACGCGCGAACAATTACAAACACCGCACACACGTTGCGTCACTTTTATGCGTTTATAATTAATCGCGCCCCTAATGAGCACATTCATCATTTAGCTGCAGTGTTTGCGTTTGCTGCATTATGAAGTTGGGCTACAAGCAAGGCGCTTTTCCAGTAAGGTCCGAGCTGAACTGTGGTTAATGCAGCGAGCAGTAAGTCCCTGGATTAGTTTCACAGAAGCATCAAAAAACAGCCCGCGAGAGCTTTCGCGAGAGCCTTCGCGGCAGCTACGCTCACACTGACACTGCGGAGATGAATGAGACGGACAGAGATTCAGAAAAAAACAGAGGAGATCAGCGAAAAGCGCGAGGATCTTAGCTATGAAAGTTATAGAAACACTCTAATATATTTACCTTAAAGCAACATGGTTGCTGTTTGGAAAAGCGTGACAAGGGAGACATTCAGGAAAGCAGCTGGCCCTCATCCCCAGCTTCCTGTTCCAGATCCGTCTCCTGTTAGCCCTTCATGAGTGCTTTCAGAACCATCCAGATCAGGCTCACGTGCCCCCTCAGACGAGGCCAACGTCCAGTCTGCAGCAGTCTAATTTGGCGCCGCGCGGATGGCTGCAGTCCTAACTACGCGCTGTCGCGGTGGTCTCCGAGGACTCGGGCTGTCGGTGCGGGGTACCACAGCTCCTGCGGCTGGCTCTGTGGCTTTAGTCACCTCTTTTAATGGTCCCCTCAACACCAGTAAAGGCCCGTTGTCGTTTTCTCTCTGTTTCCTACTGTCACGCTCACCGCATGCAGATTTTGTGCGTTTTAGGATCACCCAGCAGTGCGTTTGCGGCTGCATACGTCTCTCTTACTGGGTTTCATATATAGGCTCTCTGTACTTGGCTCTGGTGTATTTTTCAAGGAAAGAACAAAGCACTAAAGCTACATCTTGGGTGGCCATATGGATATTTGCTCGTGAAAAAGGCAGCAAAATTCTCTTAGGAGAATTTGGAAAGTTCCTGGAATGTGAAAGTAATGAACCTTTAAGGTTAATACAATGGATTGCTGAGGATGGTTAAATTTTTTTTTCTATACGTTTTATGACAAATGTGATTGTCCAGTGATTCTCATAAATAATTATATTGGAGGCATCATCCACACCTTCCATGACATCGTTAAGCAAACAACAAAAGCATAAAAGTGCAAGAGCCTTAACGATGTGTTGGCATTTTTTCAATTATACGTCTTCACATTATGAAAAAGCCATTGTACTGACATCTAGTGGCCTGGATGTACATGTGGGGTCCCACTCTATACAGCATAAACTAATTTATTTGAGGACTACAACACAAGTCAGTTCTTTGTTTCGTGTGAACTACACTTCATAAAAAAAGTTAATATAATAAATAATCAATTTCATAAATATTGTTTGCTACTTTGTGGTGGTAAAATAGCATATTGCTCCTTTAAAACTGCAGCAATTCTACACACTTAAACACTGTGGAGAGTAACACTGCCCAAATATTGTTCATGGGAGGCAGTAGAAGCCTCTTTTCTTGTTCAAAAATCCTGCAGTTTTTGAAAATGATGAACTAACCATCCAGAGATACAAGTAGCCATGTTCTTCCCCAACAGAACTTCACACTGCAGAACTTCACATCGCATGCTTCAGCGTCACTTACTCTCAAGGTTAGTGTGTATCATGACCTCTGTCTTCTACAAGAAACCAATGTTGTTTTTGTTTGTTTTCTTTGTTTGTTGGGGGGGGGGGTTGTTGGTTTTTACAGTTGATGCTGGCTGGATGTTTTTGGTTAAATGTATCCCTGAGAGCCTGAAAATAAAGCACCTGCTCTTTGCTTTTTGTTTCCAATCTGCTCAGTCCACTGAAAACTAATGACGCGTTCCAGGTGTAGCAGCCAACCTGTATCTGTGCTAACGGGCCAAAACTATTTTAAGCCCTTTTAAGCCCTTTAAGAGTATGCTTCCTTGTGGGTTTCTAAGGAGTCCATGCAGAATACACCTGGATGACTATACAGCGCCAGACTGACACGAAGAAATCTGGGCTCGAGTTGCGGAGGGACAGAGTGACTCAGGGACATTGGGTTTCACTCAGGGCAGTTAAAAACAGGCCTCTGCAATGCATCAATACATGTCAGAGATCGATGAAAAAGGAGTTGGACTGTGGAGCACAGGAAACATACTCTTAATAATAGCACGCTCTCATAAATCACTGCCAATATGAATAACTGAGTCTAGGAGAAGGTGCCCACAAACATCACATCGTCATCAATGACCCCAAAATCCCATTTACAACATCGACGCTGGAAGAGAATGATGAGCAAAACAGTGAAAGAACCAGCTGTGTTATATCATCAAAGCTAAAACAGGTCCATGTCTACTAACCCACAATATTATCTGTTGAAAATGTACACTGAATTGTTTTAATATCTTCATTCTGGTATACAGTCAATAACATCTCAGTATGTTTTAAAGTGATCATGGTTTTACATAAATAGAGAGGCGGGTTTAGATATTGCAGATGGGTTTTGAACTTGGAACCATCTGTTCTGGAATGCAATTCTGCATTCCAGATCATTTATTAGAGGATTACACTGAGAGCAGCAGTGAGTTGGTGCCTGCGCTTGGCCTGTAAGCTCCTGATTGACTGTGTACATTCAGATGTACTCCCACATACAGCATGTGGGGAGGATGTTACAGGCACTGCAACTCGAAGGACAATACAGAAGGATTATATCATCATACATGCAGCAGATTTTACGTAATGTTTCTATAGGATTAAAACAGGATGTAAAGTCCCAGTTTAGGCTGAGCAATGGAATAAATTCTTTCACACTTTTGATCACCACACACCTTTAAAGGAAGACTGGGGATCTCAGGTGTCCCAAACAAAAGAGAAAAAAAACACACTCTCCATGCACATTGTTCATTTATCTGTCTCTGTCTCTCTCTCTCTCTCTCTCTCTCTCTCTCTCTCTCTCATCTCGTCTCTCTCTCCCACCTCTCTCTCTCTGTCTCTCTGATTTATGTGCTGGATGCAAAGGGCCAGTCAAGCGGAGATACAGTTCTCAGACTGAGATGGAATCCTCAAACCAAAGCTGTCAGAATGCTTAGTCAGAGACAGAACAGACCGGATGCTCCCCATTGCGGCTTTGAGTCTTTTTAGAAAAGCATTAGACTAGCCACTGCTACCTCACCGATGCGACACTGCATGTGAGTGAGCGTGTGCTGAATCTAAAGTTACTTTTACACGAAGACGAATATGCGTTTTAAAAGCATAGCTGTTAAGCGGGCAAGGACTGAAGTCTTAGACTACCGTGAAGCGGCATATACGGTGATAAGGGTGTTAATGGGGATAAAGCAACGCGCCTGGTATTTAAGTCTACGTGACCGTCCAAATATCCACGGATGGGATCAAAATAACGGCCACTTTGTGCGTTTTTGTGAATGGCAGACAGCTGTTGCCAAAGCGTGACGCTTGCCGTAACCATGCCTTTGTTCGCCAGCCCGAGCATGATCGGAATGAAGCGGCGCGCGCCTACTCCGTTTCAACGTACGAGGAAATTTCAAGCTTCAACGCGACCTCACGCGCGCACACCCACCCACAGGATTCCCTCACGGGCGCGAGGGGGAGAGAGGGGGAGACGGGTTTCACCGCAACAGTGCAGCAGGTCTCCCTCTTTTTTTCCCCCCCTCACCTCACTCCATATCAGTCGCAGATCATTACAGAATTCCACACGCTGCGGCAAACTAACACAGATCCACCCCCGGTTAACATGAGCAGATTTTGATAAATAAACCGATTTACAGGTGGGAGTCACTAAGGAAGTCATTCAATTGATTGCATAATTAGGCGCAGAGTGACATAATCGTAATAAATTGGTTAAAAATACAACAAAACAAATAGCAATAATAAAATATTCAGCTAAAGGAATATATTCAGGCAAACAAAAACAAAACGTAGTGAATAAATTAACTCAATTAACCCAGAGTGGAACAAATATGACTGCAATATTACTTTAGATTAGAATACATCGTTGTTAGAAATATTAGATTGTGGCTTTAAAAAATTGTTTAACCACTTACTCTTAAGCACTTGTCAATACAACGCAAACAAACCAATACAAAATATCCTACCCTGTCTAAGCCAAGTAAAGAGTAAACACACACACACAAAAAACTTTGTCAGGACAACAGGACTTAGCAGGACTACAGATATGTAACATATCAATTTATAACAGTTTTACTGCAGAAACTATGAAATTTCCGCTTACCCCCAACACAGAGCAGTGACATCGCTTATAGTATGAGTTTTGCAAGCTATCCTCTACCGGTTCCCCGGATCGCCAGTCGAGAGTGGGATAGCCTTCAAGCTGTGATTTGGTGGTTAACACACGCCCACGCTCAACAAAGAATCATGACTTGCGCCCAATGTCCAAAAGAGAGATCGTTAGCTAAAACACGTCCGCTTTTTCTCTCTCTCTTTGTAGTTTTACGACTGTCTGTCTTCGGGACCTCTTTCGCGTGCCTCGCCTCAGTTCCCCACTCGCTAGCGCACAGCCATCTTGTTTCAGTACCAGAGAAGTGAGGACAGCTCACCCTGTGACGTCATGATGACAAGAAGTAGCAGGACACACGAAACATCTGAGCGCGCCGCGGTGGTTTCTCTCTACTTACGGAGTTAGATTCGTGAATTGTTAATGGATGGCGTACACCACCCTTTGAATGTAAATGTGTGAAAGTGCAGGCTAGCCATTCATATCAGATCATTTTGTGTGCTACGTCTGTCTGTCGTTGTGCAAACAATGCAAAAAATGTTTCTTGAGATCGCGTGGGGCTTCTGACTCATCTTACCTAACCTTTGACAGAAGTGCAGATAACTAATAGAAAACAATATCAAAGCAGTGGATATTCAGACAAAAGTTTCAAAGCACAGCAAATATTGGGTTTTTTGTGTGTAGCTTTCCACAGAGCAATACTTTCTCCTAGCTAAACCGCTCACAATACTGATGATGGCCACATAGATCGGTCAGATTGATCAACCACTCTTATAGCTAAAGTTTAAACTAGTACTCGGTGAATGTCCGTGTTTATCCTTATACGTAAACACCTCAAATGCTAACTGAATATTATACTGATAAAGATTTGATTACAATAGTAGGTAGTTGTTATCAATTTTACACTGTGACAAATAGTAAAATATACAGCGTACAATTGATAAGATAAGATAAGATAATCCTTTATTAGTCCCACAGTGGGGAAATTTCCAGATTACAGCAGCATATAAAGAGAGGATAGAGAGTGATGACACCTGGCAAATGTGCTTAATATTCTTAGTGTTTTATTAACATCACAGGGTAAAGAACTTCTACCGGCATTGAAACCTAAAGTGCTGCTGCTGTGTAAGTTTACACCATGGTGTTTACAGCGCGATGTTTACACCATGTCTTGAAAATTAAACACCTGGAATGAGAAAAAAATAGATTACTACATTAAGCATTCAGTTGCAAAACTAGTTACCTATTTAGGTTATATACAAAGGCTAAGGACTATCATATTAGTAATTAACTTCGCTATAGTAATTAACTTATAGAAATTAACTTAGCTATAGTAATTACTTATAGTAATTAACTTAGCTATAGTTAGACACAATGCAGACAGTTTCATTTCATTGTTTCAATAACAGAAAAGAATTAATAATCAAGTGTGTGTTGACATTCTGACCATGGTTATAATGTGTAACTAAAAAGTGACAGGTTAGAACTGCATGTGATGTAAAATATAAACAATGCAAATATCAGCATTGGCACTAATACAGAATATGTAATCATACAACACGCCTTGGATAAGCCCAGCAGAAACATTAAAGTACCGACTCCTGCTCTTTGAGCTGCACCACTCTGGAGAGTTTAGAACAACACAGTTGCTCTACCATTGAGATTTTCCTATTCAAGTTGTCATAGTGGGCCACCTACTATATGATAGCCTGGTAAGCTGAGTGTGTTCTGGGTGGCTCCAGTCCACTGTGAGCCTTCCTTGGCTGTTCTGATAGATGCTCTGTAAACATGGACATTTATTAGCGATGCTGAACACTGCTTTTTCAAATCTCCCTGAAGGTCTTTGGTGACGCGGCCAATCAGGATGCTTGCTGTAGTGCATTTGCAGGCCAAGAGTCACGGTGGCCGCCCAGGCCGCCTCCCCTGTCTCGTGTCTGTGTGGGGGTGTGTTCGGTTGTCTTGTCAATCTAGTGTAACGTGTGTGTACGTCTGGGCGTGTTGTGTGTGTGGCGTGTGTGATTGTTCTCGTTGTTGTCATACGTTTCACCTGGGTGAGTGTATAAAAGCGTGTATGTGTCACCCAGTCTTTGTCGGTCTTTGTCGAGACATTGTCGTGAAGTCTTCGACAGATGGTAAGCGTTAGTGATTGTTGTTTGTATCCATAACGAAACCGAAAATAAACGGTTTTTTACTTAAAGCACGGTGGAGTCCTCTCTAGCTTTTCGCAGATCTCTGGGACTCGCCCGTGACACCAAGCTTATTCAAACTCAGCAAGAAGTAGATCTCACATCTACTACTGGGCAGATCATATGTTACCACCAAGCTAATGGCTGTATTTATTCATATTTGATAACCAACCCAAGATGAACACATTCAAGTAAAATGTTATTTGCTCTTTATGTGATTCATTCAGTAAAGACTGAAGTTTAAGTCTGTCTGTGAATGTTAGTTTGTTGGGGAGTTTGTTGTTGTTGTGTGTAAAATAACTGAACTTCAAAAGTAGCAATTTTCCAAAATCTTACTCAAGTAACTGTGTGTCTAAAACCAATTCAAGTTCATGAGAATTTTGTTTCCTTAATGGTTCGACACCTAGAATAAGTGTCATGAGAACAGGAAAAGTAGTTTATGTGCTGCTCAGATACAAACTACAGGAAAAAAGACAGAAAATGGCATAAACTCAGTAAGTTCTCTCAGTAAAGACTCTCTGTAAGGACTCTCTGTAAGGACTCTCTGTAAGGACTCTGTCAGCTTCTTCAGGCATTTATGCAACAGCAGGAGAAATGCACTGAAGCACTGGAGGAAGGAACCTGTGGGATTTAAAGGGGAGAGAGATGATGAGGAGGTGGGCTGGATACCAACCAAACTGGCACTGTTGAGCTTTAACTCATGTTTGCAAGTTTATTTAGTGCAACATGTTGACAATCACTTTAGTTACAGTAACTCACATTTTACACACATTTCTTGCATTTTAATTATGTCAGTCACTCTGAATCGTCTGTTCATCCTTTAGAGAAGCACATTCGGTGATACTGTGATAATCATGAATGATGCCATCATCTTTATGCTGACTGGTGCTTCTCCAAATATTTAACTAAAATGATGATCTTTGTCTTAATTTTGAGGACTATCCTGTGATGAGTGCCCATCTTTTGAGAGCTGTGTTTTATGGAAAGCAGACAAACTATTGCAAAGACTATCAGCTCTGTCTGGGCATGTTTACACACTACGATGAAGCAGCCTGACCAATGGTTGTATGTACGTCGTTGTACACGATCAACCAGATGTGCCTTGCGAGAAGGTGGGACCTGCAAAGAATGGAAAAGGCACAGCAAATCAGATGCAGAGTGTATGACAACTGCAGTAAAAAAATGTCAGTAAATCTCGGCCATTTTAGAAAATCCCGGCCAGGCGCATTTTTTATGACATGTCCAGAAAAAGATGATGTATGGTCACTCTACAGTACACAAGAACCTCAGTGGGATAAATCTGAGAATATAGCACTTCTAGTGGTAACTCCGTGCTACCAGGAAGGCATACTGGTGATACTTAGCTTTTATAAAGCACACGTGATTATTCATTTGATTAAACTAACATTCTATATTCATTTTATTAATAATTTAATTAAGGTCACATACCGTGAAATCTGGCTGTTGAACCTTGCTGCTTATGAACATTGAGCACTGGACAGCTGCAGTGTTCGGAGTGAGCAGCGCTCGTGGAATGTTCCCCCTTTCGCCTGAAGGTGGCAGTCAAACGCTCTTGATAATACATGGTTGAAAGCTGAATGAGTCAAATGTGGCAAAAATAAATAAATTAATAAATAAATAAACTTGGTTTTGCTTGTTTCTGTTCTGTTTATTTGTTTTACAGGATGGAGCTATCCATCACTGTTGCAGATGTCCTCCCAATAACAGTGGAAGGCAACGACTTGGACTTGTGGTTAAAAGCACAGAGGAATATTAATCAACGCTGGATGAAGGATGTATTAAATCAACAGTTCAGAAAATTTTAGTTTGTCATTAAAAGCCGTTATTTTAATAGACTAATCTGTCAGTGTGAATAACATTTTGGAAAATATCCTGCCTCACCCACTGCATATGACATGACTGTGAGAATAATGGTAAATTATATAAATTATGAGACAGCCAGCATTTGCAGCTGTGCAAGCAAAGGGGTGATGAAGGACCGCTGTCCGAAATGTCCTATTTCTGTTACGTCGCTGTAATTTTGAGTACCATATTTTACTACAATACACTGCAATTTCTATTTCTATTGTAATATATTTACATATATGTAATATATGTAGATCTATGAAAACTGATCTTACGGTGGTTAGTCTTTTTCTCATCTTATTATATCCTATTACTAACATGCATCCATTTAGACCCAAGTATTTAAAAAGTATTTAATAACTCGTTTTAGTAAGTATTTCGCTGGTGGTCGAACCCCTATTTTTTATACCGGATACACCTCGCCCACTCGCAGGATGTTGTGCGCGATTTGTTTACCTCACCAGATCACCTCGAAGAAGTTAAAGTCCAAGATGGCTGCGGGAGACAACAGCGGTCGGCCTCCTTGTTTAAATTTCTCTAGTGCTGGACCTCTGGGTAACAGTCAGCCAAGCAACAGTCAGTACACCTTGGCGACAAGCAACGCGGGGTCCGTTGGGGCAGCGGGAGGATCACAGAGTGCAGCGAGACGGTCAAATCCTCAAACGGGGCCTAATGGCCCTGAAAGCGCCGGTGTTGCAGTTGGCGCTTCGCCGAACATACGGAACTCTCTCCCGCAAGCGGTGGCTCAGGGCGCGGCGGTAGCAGGAGCGGGTGGCGGGTCAATGGCAGCTGTAGCGTCCAATATGATGGGTTCAGCCTCGAACTCGGCGCCGGCACCACCACCCGCCACACACTCCTCACTCGCCGCGGCTCCAGCTGCCGCGGCGGTTCTGGTTTACCGAGAGCCCGTCTATAACTGGCAAGCGACAAAAAGTACTGTGAAGGAAAGGTTTGCTTTTCTGTTTAATAACGAGGTATTGAGCGACGTCCATTTTCTGGTGGGCAAAGGAATGGGAGTTCAGCGAATACCCGCTCATAGGTAACTACAACATTAACTAATTTGACATTTCGTATATTGTGACAGTAGATAATCATTTTGCTTTTTGAGTGTGGCCGGATTTCAAGTTTTATAGCTCCCGATATACACAAACTAGACAATGTTATTTAACGAACGTGGATTATCTTAGTTTTTAAATAAAAGTATTGTACAATTTTATTTAATTAAAACACTTGTGCTATCTAGCTAACATTTCTGAACCCGTTTGTTTAGAGCAGTACAGCTGCTACGAAGCTAATTAGGATATTAATACCCTAATGATGTAGACACTTGGAAAGCAAAGTGGCCAACAATGAACTTACAACCGCAACAACACGGAAACGACTTTTTCTGACATTTGATGGCCCGTATTATTGTTTTGTGTAGGTTTGTGTTGGCAGTCGGTAGTGCTGTGTTTGACGCCATGTTTAATGGAGGAATGGCCACCACATCTACAGAAATTGAACTGCCGGACGTGGAACCCGCAGCTTTTCTGGCCCTGCTGAAGTAAGACGCTGGTTTGACCATTTCAGTGCTTTGTCTGTAT
Source organism: Sternarchorhynchus goeldii (assembly GCA_028565775.1). Classification (NCBI taxonomy): domain Eukaryota; kingdom Metazoa; phylum Chordata; class Actinopteri; order Gymnotiformes; family Apteronotidae; genus Sternarchorhynchus; species Sternarchorhynchus goeldii. Next base: position 2,294,877 of record JAOXYF010000004.1, read on the forward strand.
TTCCGAGAGGATGGTACCGTCTAGACTAGACTGGGACAAATACTGTACTACGACTGTAAAGTTTAACGTCATAATTTCAGTAATTTTGTAAAACACTGGTGAACAGTTTATACAGAGTGGTTAAGATTAGATTGTTTTGACTAAAATTATTTACATTTGTGGAGTCATGAGTGATTGCTGAGATAGATAGATCAGGATTCTCACAGTGCAATAATGATTCCCCAATATACAAGTGTGTGATAAGAGTGCATTGCTCCCCAGGTTCCTGTACTCGGACGAGGTCCAGATCGGACCTGAGACTGTGATGACTACTCTGTACACGGCGAAGAAGTATGCTGTACCTGCCTTGGAGGCCCACTGTGTGGAGTTTCTGAAGAAGAACCTGCGTGCAGACAACGCCTTCATGCTCCTCACGCAGGCATGGATGTGAAAGCTCACCCCACCCTGCTGAATACCTCCAACACCATCTCCTTTCTGTCTTAAGTGTTTAAAAAAACAAAACAAATCATGGTTTTGATAAGGTTGTTTAAAGTGATAGTTAATCACTTTTGCATGAGTATATGGGAGTACGTGCCTTGAATCACTCTTCCTGCAGCTTTATAGGTGGTTTGGTGGCATCGTGTTCTGGAGAAAGTGCAGCTTAATGAGATGAACGTGATTCATTTTTCTGTGGTTGTGTCTCGTTGTCCAGGCTCGGCTGTTTGATGAGCCCCAGTTGGCCAGTCTGTGCCTCGAGAACATTGATAAGAACACAGGAGATGCGCTGGCAGCTGAGGGCTTCACAGACATCGATCTGGGTGCGTGTGCCTGAACGATGCACTAATCGAAACAGCAAATCAGTGAGCAATGACTTTTCAGCAGTGGTTTTTGCTGCATTACTTCTGGAGGTAGATAAATGTTAAATAAGTGTTGATTCAACCGTTCAGGCTGTTTAAGTTGCCTGTCTCTCTCTTCACTGCTGCCCCCCCTCTCCACTGTTCAGGTCCTATAAATAGCCTGTCTGTCTTTCCTGCTGTCTCCCTCACAGACACGCTGGTGGCCGTGCTGGAGAGGGACACTCTGGGGGTGCGGGAGGTGAGGCTGTTTGGTGCAGCGGTGCGCTGGGCGGAGGCGGAGGCCCACCGGCAGCAGCTGCAGCCCACGCCCGAGAACAAGAGACGCGTGCTGGGAAAGGCCCTCACCCTCATCCGCTTCCCCCTCATGACCATAGAGGAGTTTGCTGCAGGTGTGTTCAAACGAACCCTCCCATACGTTTGGGCTCTTGACCGGTTTCCCACCCGTCCTGGATTAGCCCCAGGGATCCGTTTCACCTTCCTGCACAGGTTCAGGCTCTCTCCATTCTGAGGCGCCTGATTTGAAGGTGCGAAAGCATCAACAGTTAGCCAAATAAAGGTTGAAGCAGGAAGAGGTCTATACTGCAGTGGACCACCATTCACCCCCATTCTAACCCACCCCAGTGCTTGTTGTCCTTTGGTTTAAACATAGCGGTGTTTGTGGTCGCGTCCTGCTTGCAGGTCCGGCACAGTCGGGCATCCTGACGGACCGGGAGGTGGTGAGCCTCTTCCTGCACTTCACGGTGAACCCCAAGCCGCGCGTGGACTTCATCGACCGGCCACGCTGCTGCCTGCGGGGGAAGGAGTGCAGCATCACGCGCTTCGGTCAGGTGGAGAGCCGCTGGGGATACAGCGGCACCAGCGACCGCATTCGGTGAGGCCCAAGCGTTGCTTTAGTGTCACCGCGGTATTTGTTCATAATTGGTAACATAAAGCATCTAGACGTGTGTGTGTGCTTTATCCATCTTTTATGAGTATAGTTTGAGTAACAAAATGTCTCCACTCTTTTTTCACTTATTTCTCTGGGTTTCCTAGTTTATGATTTTCTAGATTCTCAATCACACAGTTGGTATTTTTACAGTCTTAAGTAACTAAGAGCTGTTTGTGGCTGTGAATTGCAGTGATGATGATGATGATGATGATGAAGATACATATGTTGTACACTCTTACTCTTTTATTTTTGGCATCATTGTCTGGTCTGTGATGCAGTTTAAAGGTCAGAGAATATGGGGCTCTACTGTGTTTGATATACACTTCAGATTCCTCATAATCTCTCTGTATGTCTGTCTCACAGGTTTACAGTCAATCGGAGGATATTTATTGTGGGTTTTGGACTGTATGGATCTATACATGGACCCACAGACTATCAAGTCAACATACAGGTACAGTCTGCTGTGTTATAGGTGTAGGAGGGATAAGCTGTCTTGGATGAACATTTAGTTAATAAGGTGTAAATTATATTGTAGGCTATAAGTTTGAAATGCATTGTGCTTTCAGAACGAGACAAAAGATAAATTTGAGCTTTTTTCCCCCCTCAGATCATACATACGGACAGTAACACAGTCCTCGGACAGAACGACACGGGTTTCAGTTGTGATGGGTCAGCAAACACCTTCAGGGTGATGTTCAAAGAGCCAGTGGAGATTCTACCCAATGTGAACTACACCGCTTGTGCTACTCTGAAGGTACGTTCACCAGAACCACGACCTCCTCACGTGCTCCACCACCACCCCCATCCAAGTCATGGCACACCTAATGCAAATTGTGAAGCATGACTGTTTTCTGAGTAGTTAAGCATTACAGAAATAAAGCAGGAATAAAGTGAATTAGTGCAGGGTTGAAACTAAACCAGGTTTGAAATTAAAACGCCTTGCTAGATGTTTCACTTGTGCTTGCACCTGTTACGTTTGTAAGAAGATTCGCAAAGACTTGAATGCTTAGCTATGCTATCTAGACCAAAGTCGATTGGATGACGTTGACTTAAATCATTACATAATCGTATAATTGCAACCTAGATTGGTGTTGAACTAATGCTGAGGTGGTGGATGTTGGCATGAATGTGTTGTTTGCTGGGGTCTTCCAGGGACCAGACTCCCACTACGGTACCAAAGGGATGAGAAAGGTCATCCACGAGTCCTCAGGGTCTGGCATCAAGACGAGCTTCACCTTCTGTTATGCGGCCGGCAACAACAACGGTACTTCTGTCGAGGACGGCCAGATCCCCGAGATCATCTTCTACACATAGGGTCCCAGCGACCTCTCCGCAGGTCTGGGAACAGGATGCTCACTCGGGCCTGTGTCACAAATGGCTCGGTGACAGACCTCCCGTTCTGGCAGGTGCACTACAACGGACTGGAAGGACTTGGATGCGCTGAGCGACGTAGTGGGTGGAGAAGCTGTTTAAGGACTGCCTACTGCTCGCTCTCTGAGAACTGCACTTTAGATGTGCAGTGCTTATCTGCCTACTTAATGACTGAGAAATTGTAAAATTGAGAAGGAACCTGCTTCATCCTGCATTAAAGGTCCATACTGATGTAACAGAATCCACAGACTGTGAACATATCGACTCTGATATATCACTGACTGACCTCACCTGGATGTTATTTAAGAGAACTGGCTTTACATTTAAACTGACTTGCTCTGATTAAAGTGAGTTTATTGTGATTTAGTGAAGACCTTTCTCAATCCAAACAGCTAATATCTCCCTCTTAGATGGAATGTAAATTGGACTGGATTAAACTGGGCATTCACAATTTTTATTGCACCTGTTTATGCCAGGAGAGGAAATGAGGTCAGATGAAGCCATTCTAGAATCCTGGGGAAGTCTGCACTCTCCAGTTTCTTTGTGTTTGTGTGCCAAAATGATGTCCTCAACTACAAATGCCCCGTTATGAGCCAACTAACACGATGAAACGTGATTATGTTCGATTCCTGAAGGGGGGGAGAAAAAAAAAACAAAAAAAAAACCCTTAATTAACGTTGAGCATGTCCTCCTGAACGTCACGTTGGAGTGTTGTGTAATGTAGCATGCATGGGAGTCCTCCAAAGGTGAAGTATCAGCCCTCCAATGTAGTTGTGCCTAATGTATTGAATTCTTTCCTCAGTGGTGACTCACTTAAAATAGAATGCACATATAGGCAAACATCCGTTTAAATAATAGTCACATATCGATTTGTTGCCGTCTCCGTGTGTGTCTTGCAGCTCAGGGTTGTAAAACCTCATGGATGTACAGGAGAAAAATATCTATGATGCCCTGAAGAGCTCTTTTCCGTCCATAGAAAACAAAAACTTTATTGGACAAACTATGTCCCTTGCTTACAGCATATTTGGGACATCCTCACTACTAAGCGCCAAGATTTTTGATGGTTGTCAGGAGGTCTGGGCCTAACTAACCTGTCGAATGACCACAGGTGCCCCCTGCTGGACGAAGGCCTTCTTGTGCATCTTTAAAGATATCGTAACACTCGACTCCAGGTTTGGTTGTTTTTTTAGTTTTAGTTGTGCAGTATCTAACCACCATGCAGGGACTGTTTCATCACTAATGTTAATGTAGCTTGACAGATTTGTATTTAAAACTTTTTTGTTGTTATTGGTTTTTTGTTTTTGTCCAGTCTGGGTTTTTATTTCTATACCAACAGGATAAAACTGTAAAGTACTGTTCACCTCCAATATGTGTGTATAATGATTTTTTCAGCAATGGTAATTGCATTATGCAAGTGCTGTTCCCCTAGCCTTAGACTAAACATGGCTGTAAATGGTTTGGTTGTGAATGAATGCTGTGAATGATGGTAGTGGGCCTGAACTGTGCACAGAAATTTTTTTTTTTTTTTGGTGATGTGTGTAATTTTCTTGATGAAGGGTAAAGATTAGGACTGTAAGACTGGACAACTGGCATCTGAAAATAAATCTGGTCTGTATCTGCAATGCAGTTGGCTTTGGTGTGTATCTAAAATTTAATTCTGCATGATGTGATCAGTGAAAGTGTCATGTGGTGTCACAACTGCTTAGCAACACCTGCTTAGCAACCCCTTCCACTTTTTGTATTTGTGTGTGAAGGAAAAAAACAAAAAAGGATCGTTTGTTTTTTGTATATTTTTAATTAATGGTTTAAGATTCATAAGTATAATTCAAACCCTTCTAAGCCATAACTCCATTATTATGACAACATGACTGAGGTGTATTCACCGGAAGGACAGACCACCTGTGTTAGAATGGAGGTCAGATGTAAAACCTGGAGATAAAGTGTGGAAGGACTGTCAGAACACTGCAAAAAAAAAAACAGCAATTCAAGGGGAAAAAGTTGTTACCTAAATGGATAAAAATTAAGAACCGAGTCTTTAAAAATGTACCTAAGCAGAGACATTCCTTAGAAAGCTCATGGTAGACATGGCATTTGGCTCGATCAGAAGTTTGCCCACTGAGTATTCAGAAAAGCGGATGCCAAATATGTTCGCCTCATACATTGCCCCCTGCAGGATAGAAATGGTAAGTACTAAAAATTACGTATCGGGCGAAGAAATAAAACGGAACAAATGCGAATTGTCTTTTTAAAACAATTGTCTATAATGATGATTAATCACAAAATCATTACATTATTGCATGCTAAAAATGAAAAGTTAATGCTTAACAGTCTATGGTCGAGAAGTAGCGCTTTAATTTTCTGCAGGTTTAAAGGTACTGCGCCTGTAGGAGGCACTGTTTTAGGTATAAATCATAGACTGTGTACGGTATGAACTGCTACAATGACACAGCAAATGTTCATATTTAATATACAGATTTTACATGCAGTAACAGACTGATTGCTAACAAAGTGGAAATTGACATTTTAAGTTATTCTGCGGTGTCAAATTAATGAGTATAACGTTCTAATATATGTCAGTAATTACTTCTATATTTTAAAACATTTTATTTTAAATCTTAAAATAATCTAAGGGTGCAAGTCTCAGATATTGTGGTAATGCTGTTCATCAACTCAACAGAGTGGTGCATGGTTTCTCATCATAGACCTGCCATTATTTCCGAATAGCACAACGAAGGGGATTTGAACCTCCGTCCCAATAGTAACTTGTAGTACGTGCTGCTCTTATCGCACTGTACCACTTGGAAACACACGGCAGCCGCATCAGAAAAGCGCGTCTTAAGGGTCATACAGTCACGTGGCTTCTGTATATGTTGTCGGACAAGGCCGTCCGGGAACTTCGCTTGGGCTTTTTAGGAACAAATGTTCACCGCCTGTCTTTGCTCTAGGTTTGTTAATGTTAGGCGATAAAATACATGAAAATGGTAGTATTTTGACAGAACGATGCCATCTAATGGCAAACAATGAGAATTGCATCTTGAACACTAAATTAGCCAGTTTGCGCAGAACAGACAAACAACGAATTTCCTCTCTTATCCAATTACTCCATAAACCCCACAAAGTTCTTCAACTTGTTTTGAACGTAAATCTTGATGGGCTCATTTGAAAATTCTGCTTGAAAAGGAACACCTAGGATGCCAGCAATATTTATTTATTTGCCAGCTAAAGTACAAAACTGGTGTGGGAGCCAACAGAGATTAATTACATTGGGTAATTATGTGTGATTAAATTATTTAGGCAATGGTTATTGCTAATGATAACTGACTTTCTTTGACAGTAATCTATGCTTAACGTTGAACAAAGGAATATGCATGGACGGAACCTAATATTTTGCTATATATTCACCCCGAGTAAAATTAAGAAACGGACTACCGTAAGTTTCGCGATTCACTATCGCTGACGGTGCTTATCGTGGCCGCTGTCTTCGTTTTCGTTTATTCTTTTAGCGTACGATCAATTTGGGTGGGACGTTATCGTACGCTTGCAGCCTGGGTGGTGGTGAGTGGTATGCTTAGTATCGGTGATGTGTTTGGCTAACTGTTATCTAAACTTTTTAAACTAAATGGTTTTAAATGAGGGCCTCTCCGAGACGATAAAGTCATCCAAAGACTGAAACGTCACGACGCTTGGTAAATTAAATTGTCCGTATCTAGCGAAGCCATTCATTGTTGTGTTCGCTGTTTGCATTGAATGGCCAGCCAGCCAGCTACCTAGCTAAATTGCTACCGAGATGATCTGCGATTTGCAATAACCATCATGATTCTTATTCTGTTTTTGAGAAGTGATTATAAGGAAAATTACGGTTCGGAAATGTAACTTTTTAAAACTATTGTTCCCTTGTGCAGCTGGTCCACTGTAATTCGCAGACATGGCAAAACGCAGGATCACGCAGGAGACGTTTGACGCTGTTGTCAGGGAGAACATCGATGAGTTCGACATGGATGACAGCGAAGCGTTGAGCGAAGCGATCGAGCAGTTTGAGTCACAGGGTAATAATATAGTTTTCTTGCCACCATAAACATGCCTGTTTTTTTTGTTTGTTTGTTTTTTTTGCTTTATAATTTCTTCTTTGGAGGATGAATCACTTGTGGCTTCATTTTGCTCTTTTGTAATGCTTATACGGTGAAGGTGTGGACCTCAGCAACATCGTGAAGGCAGTACCCAAAGCTACTTCTGAAGAGAGCACAGACGAACAAACCCATGAAGTCCTCCAGGTACATTCTGCTTCTTTGTCATAATGAAAATAAACCCATAAGCATTATACTTTGGGCAGGTTAAATCACAGATAATGATGATTCCAGCATTGCTTTGCTACATATGATGGGCATCATGCATACATCACCGTACACATGTTAAATGGTCTGCTCGTTTGTCTCTAGGCTCTTGAATTTCTCAGAGGTGAGTCAGGCTCCTCCCCTGCATCCATGGTGGAGGGTCTGAAGCTCTTCACAGAGCAGTGCTCCCTCAGCTTCGCTCAGCGCCACCTGGCCGCACAGAAGGAGGCCTATCCCACAATCCTCTCCTGCTGCCAGCGTGCTGGAGACGACAAGGGGGCGCTCTCTGCTGCGCTAGCCGCCCTGTGCGCACTCACGGACGGGCAGCCCGACCTCCTAGACGCGGAAGGCCGGGGCTTCTTGATCGGCACCCTACGCTCCCGTCTGGACGACCCGGACCTCGCCTGCCTGGCCGTCCGGGCCATGCGGCACTGCTGTCTGAAGCACGAGCAGAACCGGCAGGACCTGGTGAAAGCCGGTGCCCTGGCGCTGCTCACCGGCACCGTATCCCGGCACGCCATGCGGCCCGACGTCGTCAAGGACGCGTGCGCCACCCTCCGTGTGATGACCTTCGACGATGACGTGCGCGTGCCTTTTGGCCACGCCCACGAACACGCCAAGATGATCGTCCTGGAGCACGATGGGCTGAAGGTCATCGTAGAAGCTGCTAAGGGTGAGAGTCGTGACCTGGGTCAGTTACTGAATGGTCTGGGCCTCTTACTGAATGTGGCGCTAAGATTGAACCGTCTGCAAGTGCATTGAGCATCACCCGTGTTTCCATGTACTCACCGTGAGTTACTGCTACATATGGTGTGCGTGTGTGGTAAGGTTGTACATGGCGTGATGGTGTAGTGTGTAGCTTCACTTCGCCCCGTCCCCTCCCAGCACATCCTGACAGCCCGTCGGTCCTCAGCGAGCTGTGCGCCACTCTCTCCCGACTGGCAGTGAGGAACGAGTTCTGCCAGGACATTGTGGATTTGGGAGGGCTGAAGTTCATGATGACCCTTCTAGCAGACAGCTTGGACTGCCAGGTGAGCACTTTCATCTACCTCTAACTGCACAAGAGAGAGAATTTCCTCGTGGTTAAAGCTGTAGTCGTTACTCGCTGTAACTGGTAGTTTGGAGTTTTTTTTCTGCCCATATAGACTGATAGCATCTTGTTTCTGTGATGTTATTCATATTTTCTATTTATTTATTTAATTTTTTTACAGGACCTTGTGAAGCAGGTATTGAGTGCCTTGCGGGCAATCGCTGGCAACGATGATGTCAAAGATGCCGTTGTGAATGCAGGCGGGACAGAGCTTATCGTCATGGCGATAAACCGTCACATTGGAAATGCACAGGTTTGCTCCATGATGGGACTGCAGTGTGGAATCATTTTTTACAATGACATCTCTAGCTGTAGTTGCTGTTGGTAACCAGAAACTGCACGTCACCCGGCGCTGTCCTCATGTGACCTTCCGTCCCGTCCCAGGTGTGCGAGCAGGGCTGTGCGGCGCTCTGCGTACTCGCGCTGCGCAAGCCCAACAACTGCAAGGTGATCATGGAGAGCGGCGGCGCCTTGGCAGCCCTGCAGGCCATGAAGGCCCATCAGGCCGAGGTCAGCGTACAGGTGAGGCCCCTCCCCCTCCCCAGGGCTCTTTCAGAAAGCCATTCTTTACCAAAACTTTCACTAAAACTAGAACATAAATTGTGACTGTAAATTACTGTGGACTGTAATGATTTCCTCTCACCTTTTGCAACACAGCAGTCAACGTTAATAATACTACTACTACATTCATATAACACACTTATCATGCAACGGTACAATGTACAACCCACAATACACCAACAGAAGAACAAGAAAGTCTCAAGATTGTGGTAAAGAGATCTATAATTTGGGGGACTGCGAGAGTGTACATTTCCTGTCTTCTCCGCCCTCACAGAAACAGTCCTGCATGCTGTTGAGGAACCTGGTCGCTCGCACGCGCGACTTCAGCCAGCCCATTCTGGACATGGGAGCGGAAGCCCTGATTGGTCAGGCTCTGGCCACTCACAGGGACTGCGGCGATGTGGCGAGGGCCGCCCTCAGGGACCTGGGTTGCCAGGTGGAGCTGAGGGAGCTCTGGACTGGCAAAAAAGGAAGCCTCACTCACTGAAGGGGGATTGGAGTCATCTTCTTGGCGCCTCATTCACTCACTTCACCTCGCTTAGAAAGTACAAAATGACACTGTTAAGAAAATTATTCCAGTAATGTTTGATTCAGGCCCAGTTTCCTTGATGATGCACTCATGAATTTCTGTCAACAATATATTGTTACAGTGTAAATATTTTATCTATACTTAATTTTTTTTTTTTTTTTTTTTTACATGTTTCTAACTATTTTATTTGTTTACTGCGTTATTGTATTATTTTTCTACTTATGGCACAGTGCTATGTAGTTGTGTGGGTTATGTTCCTGGACAAAGGAAATTTGTAATACTCTTGTAATAAGTACTTCGTTATGAAAGTGCTTTTGCTCTTGTCAGTGTGACATCATCTCAATCTGAAACCTTAATTGTCCAGTGCTACATAACCGCTGGTTTCCTTTACAGATAAGTGTTTTATGCATGAAAAGAGTCACACATATTTTCATTTTGTTCCCTATAATAGTTTCAATCTCAATTTACTGGCCAGTGAAATACAAAAAATATTTAAGTTCTCAAAGATACACCCAGTGCTGGATAAGTGCACGTGTAAAAATATCTGAAAAAGTAATTAAACACAACTGTAAACAAATACTTTTTGCTATCTCATGTAAATCGACGTCTAATTACATTAAGCGTGTCATAAAATATGCTGGAATTTCGGGGAAAGTAAGGAAAATCAAAACGCGTGTCCAGACTTGTTTTTACGAGCGCTGTCACGCCCCTCGAGCTAACCTATCCAGGCGTGCGTTTTTTACTCTCGGACTTCACTTCCCACAATGCATTTGAACTCGCCCTTGCTAGTGTCAGTGAGTATATACGAAATAGCACGGACGGTGCAAGTTAACGTCCCGTTTCGTGCAGTTAAGACAACCTAAGTAAAAAAAAACACGTTTTGACCTTTGTGTATCGAGAGATAGAGACTTTTAATTTGAAATGCGTGCTTGCAAACAGCACTGGACACCAGTTTAGTTAGCTAGCGACCCATCTGTTGGCTAACCTGGTAGCGTTTCTATTAGTTTAGCAAGAGAACGACAACTCAAGGGGAGTGGTTGTCAAACTGTCATCTCACTGTTAAAAAGTCGTTTTGTAACCGGGATCCCTGATTTGGGAGAGGAACAAGTGCAAATCCAGGGGACGCCTTGTTATCAGAAAGGTAAGTCGGAAGATTATAAACTGTATCGATTACACTTGGTCGGCTAGCTTGCTAACTTGCTAAACATTTGATCTTGTGGTTGTCAAGTGTCATGAAGTTCGTGGTTGCAGGTTGCGATTTCTCGCTGTTTGTTTTCCGCTACTCCACGACCATGATTTGGGTCAGTGTTGTTGTTGTTGTTTGCAAAGTAAATAATTATTTGTTAACTATCGAAACGCACAAAGCTGTATAGTGTCATCATGCGTCCATGCTCTCGTTAAGGGACTGTGCTTTGTGACTTTATCTTCTTGGTTGGTTTCAGGTTCACATGTCATCGTTCGGGACTGGTGCTGTCACGGTGTTGCATGGTCAGATTTTGGAGGTTTTTGAACACTGGGCTGTTAAACAGGCCTGGTTTGCGTTTCCCGGGGTTTATGGACGATAACATCATGATGCGGCGTGTTTTCCCCTGAAGCCTTGCACTGCGGTAAAAGAGTTTGGTTTGAGTAGTTATAAGACGAAACAAGTGATGCTAATGTGTTTTATTTGAAGTCGGGGCATCCGTTTTGTTCAACTTGTGCGTAGACATGTTCTGAAAGTGTTGTGTTTCCTTACGTGATGGGATTTCACCTCAATCGTACATTTGACACACCTAAAGCCGCAGGGATGATTTTTTGTAACTGAGCGAATTGTTTCCTTGTAGATGGATTTATTTAGGAACAATAGGACGTCTGTGTTACAACATTTGCCCAGTTAATTTTCTGTGGTAATATGACGCATCTGAAAAGCACTGTACTTAAGGTTGAACAAAACTTGGCTGTAAGTTGATCCTGAAAGAGAAAAAAATGCAAAGGGGGAGGGGAGGGGGGTAAACTAGCAGGCAGAGGGTGGGTTGGTGAATACGGAAGGGTAGTAGGGATGCATTATGTGTTTAGACAGTTTATTACACCACTCAAACAAACCTGTCTAGGTGTGGGTGAGTGCCCTCAGACTTCATTTCCCACAGTGCATTTCAAGCTTCCGTTGCTTGCTTGTGACAAACGTTATGTGACACGGCATAGAAAGTGCTGGATTTATTGATGCCACTATTTGCTTAAATGTAATAGTGATCTCAGTAGAAATTAAAATACTCCTCGCCAGCAGTGAAACTGGCTTTTCATACTGGTTTTCCACTAAGAGGATAATGTAGGTTGGCGCACCAGCTACCGCGTCTAATGAGAGAATGAGGTTGGAGAGGGTTTCGGATCCCTGGCACGGCCCTGTGCGATGAGCTAGATGCTGGTCTCTCTGACAACGCTGTTCTCCTAATGGCACTTCGTGGCCTTCTCCCCCCCGCCCCCGTTACACCCCTCCCCCAGTTTGGTCTGTCCAGAACTGCTCCTTTACCCTGGGATTAACTCTCTGAGAGTTAACAATTAACCACCTCAGTACTGAGCAGCCAACATCTCAAGCAGAAGTCCAGATCGTCTGTTTATTGTATGAACCCGTTGAACCTCCACACCCACACCCAGATGCTCCTGCCATTTTCGTATGATTTAAAAAATAATAATGAAAGGTATTACAGGCTCAGCTTCAAACACAGGTGCAGCCCCAGGCCTTGTTTTGCTCCTTGTCAGTTGCATTCGCTGCCAGCCGCGCACGCGCGTGTGTGTGTGCGTGCGTGCGCTTTGTTGCTGAAGGAAACCTTTCACCCAGAGAGCCGCCGCTGACATGTGAGCGCTAGTGCACTCAGACTCGGCGGCCAAGAATAGCCGGTTGCAGTGCCGGACCAGCTGGGATGCATCAGGTCTGCCCCGGGCAACACCAGCTGCTGCCACGGGAACCGGCCGCCCCGCGGCTTTGTGGGTGCTGACGGGTCTGCTGGGAGATTTCCACTGCCCGAAAAGCGTGAGGCTTGTGAACTTGGCAAGAACCCAGGTCACTGCTGGAACCCTACGGTGTGGAACCCTTGTAGATGTCATTTGATCCATGAAGTTTTAAATGGGTTGCTGTTTCCATCTGATAAGTTCCACTCCCCGAGCACATGGTAGCAAAGTCATGCGGGCGAGTCCTGTGTAGGAGTATGATATCACGTACGAGTTTGTGTGTCCTCACAGAGAAGATACTGTGTTGTGTAGTGATCATGAAGCTGCTTATCTTCTGATTTAATCATCTTACAACCAACATTGAAAAAATATTTTTTTTAGGCAGACTAATGCAATCCAGATTATCAGTCATTTTTTAAATTTTATTTTATTTTATGTAATGTATTGGCTGCATATGTATGCAAAGCTGTGAGTTGTTTCGTTTCTTTAGTTCGTTCGTTCGTTCGTTCGTTCGTTCGTTCATTGTTATTCGTTCTTTTGTTCATTTTTCATTTGACTATTTAATTTTTTTTTATTGCATTTTCAATATACAACACAGAACAAAACAGCTCAGCCATGACGAAATGGTTTTAGTCAATAAAAGAAAAAAAGTGAATGGGGGGAAAAAAACCATCTAAATAATAGCCAATACCGCCCTCCTCCACCACCACCTCCACCCAGCCCCCCTCCATTATGATGTTTATAAATGGCAAAATTGCCGTAATTCTGGCATTGCGGTATGAACAAACAAACCCAATGTAGATACAGGCTCAGTCGAGCTGGGAAACCAACGTGTGACAAAAGATGAAGGCATCAGTCCAGTATGGCGTAAGACTTTATAGAAGGAGTGAAGTGTGCATGAAATGTATTTATAAGGGGAGGAACTCATAATATTGTGCCAGGATGTATTCGATGGGAAGACGTGCAAAATGTTCTGCAGAGATCGATAGTGATTTATCATCTCCATCCGCTGTTCTAATCCAACAGGACCATGAGCATAAATATTGTGTCTAGGTAAATTCCATGACATGATGTGTCCTCTTAGTTTTACCATGCTAATTTTGCCGGTTTGGGTTTTGTTCTAGGGAGTGTGTGTGTGTGTGGCTAGCAAGCCTCCAAGTGCTGGTGTGTATGAGAATAAAGGGGCGGGAATGGGGAATGGAGTGCAGGAACACCAGAGGGCACTCGCACAGGGTGAGGTCCTGCCCCTTTCCTCCTCCAGCCAATCAGAGGTAAGAATGCTAATTTCCAAACATGCATAATACAAAGCGCAGCCAGTAGCATCACTTGGCAAAGCTTGGAGAAAAGAACAGTACTCCACTTAGATAATACTCTGAGGACAGTACTCCACTTAGATAATACTCTGAGGACAGTACTCCACTTAGATAATACTCTGAGGACAGTACTCCACTTAGA
>JAOXYF010000004.1:2344820-2361312 GCA_028565775.1 Sternarchorhynchus goeldii
ATACACGACGATATAATAATATAGATTTCAAATAAACTTTTTTTTTATCAACCTGTTGAATTGTGTGATGTAAAGGCCCAATAACTAGGAGAAAAAAATGTAAATTGGTTTAGAAGTGTCTAGTCATCATTTTAAAGTAAAAAAAAAATCTGTGTCTATATCGCAGTTCTGAGGCCCTGGTACAGTTAGTTAAACACGCTGTGGTGAAGCACTGTCCTCGGTCCTGAAATTCCCTTAAATTGCTAATAAACACCATACAGCAACTGAACAAACATGTAACACGCTTTACCCTGTCAAACCCCAACTGAACAAACATGTAACACGCCTTACCCTGTCAAACCCCAAGATTTTACGACAGCAGCTCCCAAGAAACACCGAAAAACACTAATGTACAGAAATACACAAGAGCAAGGTCTTGCAAAGTTCCTTACTAATTGATCCTAAATGTGTGTGTGTGCGTGCATGTGAGTGTGTGTGTGTGTGTGTGTGTGTGTGTGTGTGTGTGTGTGTGTATGTGTGTGTGTTTATGTGGTGTGTGTGTGGGAGGGGGTTGTCCGTGACAATAAGATAAAAGCAAAAATACTCTTTCGGTTTATGTGATACTCTTTTCAATACACATCACAGTGTCTCATCTTAAAAATACATCTTTTCTTTATATCTCATCTATCAGGCAGACTAAAAAACTCACCACATATAACTATTTAGGGGTTTTCTATTATTATTTTGATTGTACTTTAAATTTAGACTTTTCGTTTATTTATTTACAGCATTTGTTTAATCAAAGCCTTTAATGCAGCAATGAAACCATAAAACGGAAAATACATGCTTACTCGTATATACATGCTTACTCGTAAATACATTCTTACTCGTAAACAAAATACAAACACACACAAAATAAAACATTACTTATATCCTGCGAAATGTTTTTCTAAAAATGTTATATCCTGCAAAATATTTTCCGGCAATTTAATTGGGAAGATTCTGACAATGTGGCTTACATACCCAACATGAAACGGCCTAGCAGCACCTGTTGCTCGTGAAAGCACAGGCTACAGGGGCCCTGGAATAAGTCTGCGTGTTCTACGGACCGTTCGTAAGAATATATCGCAGCAGGCATCGTTTTGTGCGGGCTATAGAGACAGCGAAGCGCCGCGTAGCAATGAGCCATTTGCTAACGATGCAACTTTAGCATAATACCGCATTAAACCGCATCAACACATTTTATGAACAGTAAAAAAAAAACCCAAACATAAAGAAGTTTTAAAAACAAAATTAAATTGCTTACAAATATCTTCTCTACTACTCAGTAATAAAGGACACGTATACAAGTCTTTGGCTCAGCCATAATCAACCTCTTTTGTTCACCTCTAGAAGAATTATTCACTGAAGAACCCTGAGAAAAAAAATCTTCCCACAAACAAGTGACCGAGAAAAATTAGACCCAAAGAAAAAAGTCAACATCAAGTTCAACAGCGAGCTGTTCCTCATTAGCATAAGAATATCGTCTGGGAGCTGTGAGGGGGCGCGAGGACAAGAGAGTCTGGCGTCTCCGCCGGGCTTCCGAGGCCTCGCGACATTTTCCCAGGCCCCGTGCTCTTAACAGCCTATTAGAGCAAATCTATTTACATTGCACATTACTCATTTATTCGAGCCTTGGAAGAAGAAAAAAAAAATACTGGGCTACGACGAAGTCCTCTATAAATCCAACAGGCCTATTCCAGCACACAACAAAAAGCGAGTATTTATTATACCAGATGAACTGATCTTTGATTCTTGGTATTTAGACGTACTGTAACACCGTGTATTATTAGTTTTTTCCCATTAGACTACCTATATTTTCAGCTTGGTCAGAGCCGACCAAAGAAAAACGTTGAGGCAATCTAAGTTTAAGTAATTCACTACAGATCATCTTATGAAGACTAAATAACCATTCATTCGTTAGTATCTATTAAGTTCGATTTTTCAATCCAAAAACCGAAGATTTCCCAGAATAATGTAGCCAGCTGTAGGCTAACATACACCAAGTAGACTAGCTTTTCACGTAACATACGTCGCCCACATCGGAAAAAAAATACTAAACGGCTTAGTAGGAGGACTTGGTCAAAACAACTGAAAAGTTAAGACGTAGCTTTTCCAGCATCTACGCTGTAATCTGAAACAAGGATCTTATTAAAGCAAAGTAGAAATACTCACCGTGTTCTCAAATGGAAAAAGTTAGGGATGTTGATGCCTCCGTCGATTGCGCTACTGTGCAGCGTCCTGCAGGATATTCGCTTTTAAACCGAAGCACAGTCAATGGAGCAGTTTCTTTCGCACGCGTACTGAATTTTTTTTTTTTTACCGCCGTATGTGCTCAAACGATTGTTCAATGTGATTCGTTAGCTTTTGTTCCGACTCTGCGTGAACACAGTTCTTTGGCTTTCATTAATTTTTACGTCCTTTAAGTTCCTTTTCTCGTCAGAAAACAGCCGCGACAGTGAGAGAGAGGAAAGAGACTGATAGGGTAAGGGCGAGAGAATGAAATAGAGCCCGTGAGGGGAGGGTGTGAGCGAAAAGCACGCGCACACGGAGAGGGGGGGGCGGGAGGCAATCTATCAGCCCTGGCTAGAGTGGAATATTGCAGAAGATCTGAGCGCTAAAAAGGTACGCAGGAAAGCTTGTAAATAATTCGCAATATCGCCACATTCACCCCATTTTTTAGCTTGGGAAGACATGGTATCTTCTGAAACTAGTTTAACGGCATCCAGTTAAGTGTTCAGTCCTGTGGCTGTTTATCATGTAGGGTTTTTATAAATAGCAGAACGTTACCCTGTGTTGGATTTTGATGATCTTCATCCGCAACGACATCACATCCAAATATAACCTTTAATATTCGAATTCCTCTTAGTTATTTTGCGGACGATTTGGAAATCTCCAGAAATCACAGAATCCTCGCGTCAGCGATATATAAAATCTTTATATCCCTTTGATTTGTATTAACACTCTCATAGTTCAAAATAAATACGCTTATAACCGATCTGTGATCTGTCACGAGGCTCCATGACTCGCCATGTTGATTAACCCAATACCAGATCGTCGCGCCAATGGTTGGTCGCTGCCTGTACGGCTTCGCGGTTCCATTTTTTGCGCGGTACATTCAAACCAACAAGCTTTCGCGTACTTAAATCAAACGTCAGTACCCCAGGTGTCTTCAAATCAAACATGTCAGCTTTTTATATGCAGCAAATTAATCACTATATAATGTCTTTATACGTTTTAAATATGTTTAAATATATTATTTCAAATCTCACCTTGAAGACAAGTTGCCAAAATAAGAGATCAAGTTCCGTGAAGATGAATCTTTTTAAACATATCTGCGCCATGTCCACACGAAGACTGTTAATGTGTTTAGACTACTGTAAGCCTGTTTTCTGAATTACAGACATGTACATTTGCCTGTTGTTATAATTAAGAGGCATCTAAACACTACGAGCTCTGAAAGGCTTTCTGGTTATAGTAACACGTTCAACATATTTAGGTTGTTAACTGAGGACAATATCTAAGTGGAATAAAATCCCCTTATAATTGAAATTATCCTTTGGTTGCAATTTAAGAAATTCTTATTTAATTCCATTCATATAATGTAAAAAGCTTTGTTTTTCTAAAACGGCACAGGAAATATTCAATCAAAGGGTAAGAAAATTGGTCAGGGCCCCGGGAGAGAGAGAGAGAGAGAGAGAGCGAGAGCGAGAGCGAGCCCTCAATGTAATACTCACTCTACAATTTAAACTTCATCTTTGTTCACGATGCTTTTGGGACGGTCAGCTCACCAGGTCTGTTATATTATGTACAGATGCAAGACACGTGACCTACACACGTCTAGATATTGATTCTAGCACCTCACCTTTATTATTAATATGCAGGAATTGCAGTTATCGATACTTTAACATCGTGTCACTGCAAACAAACGTGACCAAAGTGAACCAATACACTGCAAGGATTAAAATAATAAACATTATACATTAAAAAATGTAACTATCGCAAACAGATGGTGTAAACTACTAGATGGTGTGGACTACAGTACATATACTAATACTGACCCACCCAATCACTTCGTTATATATGGTCACGAGTTAATCGAGCACACTGTGTATTAGGTGTGACTGACCACCCAGGAAAAACCACAAACATAACAACAATGTTATTACATTCGAGATTGTCAATAACTTATTTGAATCTCCTAAATACACAGGCACATAAACACACTTCTGTTGATATTTCTGCTGATTAATGAAAGCTGCTGCTTAAGGCACAAAATGTCTTTTGATAAACGTTTCGACGTTGAACATTAAGGTCCTTCTGCTTCCCCATTATCACTGCTTCACGTCGACCCAAACGCTGATTATAACGGTTTTATTACGCAATTGCATTGCCTACAATCAATTTTACTATAGGTGAAAACCTAATTTAAAACTATGCGGAATTGCGCAGATAGGCCTACGCCCTCAGATGTGTGTGTGTGTGTGTGTGTGTTTAAAATAGCTCTCATCTATTCCACCATTTTGAAACGTTAACGAGCTAACAATTTTCTTGAAATTATTTCATTTTACATTAAAATATAAATTCAATTAACTAGCCCGCGTTTTGCGGAGTCTTTGAGCACTATAGTGTTTAGTTTAGGTTATTTTGGCTAGGTGAGTGAATAAAACGAACATAAAGACAGACTCCTGTGCCTGCAGTCCGTTACAATAAAAATATAAGCATTTTGCATATAAATGATTAAAACTGCAATGATGAAACAGTACTTTTTTACGTTTAAAGTGACTAATTAAATAAACTGTTTAAGAGTGTTAAAAAATCTGTTTAGTGCACGCCTATTTTCACGGCTAATCAATGACCTTTACCCTTAACCTTTTTTCCATCGTTTTTTTAACTTCAAACTCGGTTTGCAGGAATTTTTATATAATGCATTTAGTGTTATTATCGCCCCCAAATACATCAGTAGAAAAAAAGAACAGAAAAGCCAACAACGTAAGTCTACACGACCTACCCATGATCCTCTTTTTCTGTAATCGAAGCGTTGCTCGTTGGACTTTTCCTTGGTAGGTTTTTTTGGTTGGGTTTGTATACGAATGAAAACATAAAATATAGGTGACAGAATAAAGGGTGGACTTTATTTTGGTTTTGGTTTGGACTTCAGTAGAGTCTCTGCATTTGTTTTCTATAGGCTATTTGAGCAATTGAATTTACACTCTTTTGTATAATATGTGCTCTTTATGACAGAACCGAATCCTCGTATGATTTTTAAGAAGTTGCTCACTGACTTGAGTTTAAGTCGCGGCTGTTTTCTGACGAGAAAAGGAACGTAAAGGTCGTAAAATCAATGAAAGCCAAATTAACTGAGTTTGTTTATGTGTCATTTAATAATTATTTTAGGAATAATTAACATCGTACATATTACATATTCTTAAAATAGATTAATAGATTAATGTAAGTGTTTCAGCCATTTATTTCTACGTACTATTCATTTCTACGTTATATTATAGCTAACGACCCCCTACTGATTTTTTGTATATCTCACTGTGGGTCGTGTGCTAGGTAGGAACTGAAAAAGCTATTATTTTGCAGATATGGTATTTGCAGATATGTATTTATTTATTTACTTACTCTCACGGGAGGCCAGCCCCGCAGCACGAGGGAGACGCCCACTCAGACACGCACTCACTCGAAGCCCCTCCCTCGTTTGCAATCACCCTGCTATTAACCGCGCGCACCTGTTCCTTGTTTGTTTCTTTCCTTTCGCCTTAAAACTCCACAGGTTCAGTCCACCAGTGCTGCATGTTCCTCAGAGAAAAGGCCAGTCTCTTTCCCTCCCAGCGACCGTTTAAACCGAGGCTTTTTTTCAGTTTCTAAACTGAGCATCGCGCTATTGCGCGCTGACTTTCGTGCGCTTTCGTCTGTTTATTTCGTGTTGAGCATGGATAGTAAAGACGTGCCTTTACAACCCTCGCCTCCAGCTCATTCCTCCTCCTCCCCCCGTCACATTAACTCATTTGTTTATTTATTTGTTTGTTTTGCATGTGTGTTTTGTCTTGTTTTATACAAGTATCGTATACTGCATTTAAATTCAGCATAATTTAAACGCAGTATGGTAATCATTTAACTGTACACAGCAATAACTCTTAATTGTCTTATATTGTGCTTTATTACAGAAGCGCAGGACAGTCCGAAGGACTTTATGCAAAAATATATGCTGATGTGCTGCTACCTGCAAGATCTTGATTGGCCACCAACCTTTTTAATCTGCATATTAATCTTTCTGAACTATCAGTATGGGACCAGCGCTGCACCTGCACGCTACTTGGCCTGTTGCCTCAAAACATTTAAGCAGTCAAACTGCCTGGAGAACGTGCACGTTGGGTAGGTGCTGGGAGGTCTGTGCTGTCCACACCTGTGTGCTCACATTCCCACTACATTCATTAAACGTGTCATAAACAACCACGTGGCTCCTGATCATGCAGTACATCACTGTGGGATTACCTCAGTCTACTATAGTCACCCAGCAATCAAGCGATCTATCAGTAAAAAGGCCTTAACTTAACTTGCGTTCATGCGTTATTACATGTTTATAACATGGCAGTTACATTGCTGTTGAAAAGTATCGTGTATAATAACCTAATTGACATGAATTATGCAAAATGAATATTTGCATCCGAATGTGACTGTGCACAGCATGGAAGTGTTGGTATGTGGAACTATATTGTAAAATGGTGGACAAATCAGGGTACAGGTTGCAAACACTGTGTGCACGTCTATGAAGAAACCATAATGGACATCTACACATCCTCTGTAATATGTGTGTAAGATGTTCCTCCACAGGAAAAGAGAAATGTGAGCTGAATTCAGTTTGAAATTATGCTGTTTGGGTCTTTTTCCATTTAATCTGGTCTGTAATTGTAATGTGACAGTGTTGAGTGAGTGTGCAGTTAGCTAGATTCCAGACAAACACATATCCTACACTTCCACACTTGCTCTGAGCCGTAAGTGTCAGGATTATTTGACCATTTGCTTGTTTGTTCATTTTTGTTTGCTTTTATATTTTTTCTTTTGTTTGTTTGGGGTTTTTTGCTCATACGTTAACAGAAATGGGTGAGCAATACCGGTTTGTATAGGAACTAGAGAAAAAGTACAGTGTAATTAAAAAAAAGATGCCAAGTCACTATTCCATGACAGAGTAGCGCCTCCACTCTTGTAACCTACTCTACGACTACAGTAGTCTGTATGAGCGTAGTGAAACCCTAGAAGCACATCTAGGGTATTGCAACGCTTTTAATCTAGAAGCGTTACACATGTGTAATGCATCTAGATTAAAAGATGTGTTTACCAAATGAACATTCGACCACAAATTTCTCAGTAACAAAGATTTAAATGACGTACGTATACATGTTACACAGTCCCAATTCATGATCCTGTGCCTTCGCATCCCCAAAGAACGATTTATAAACGCGCGACATAACGCGTGACTTATTTAAACGTCATGCGCTGCCCACTCTATTTCAGCCTGACCTGTGACAGTCACGTGCTCGGTTACATCGACGTGTCACAGCGGTGAAATGCTACTGAGTCTTTCCTAAATCATTCCAAATCAGATTTTTTTTCATGTAGTAAACCCAAAACGAAGGCTCAAGGCCAGATACGAGACAAACAATTAATTTCACAAATCCAGCCGTAATTAATTAGAAGAGAAAAAACAACAGCACACGTCATTACTGTAAGATTGTTTTCACACTGTACTGAATAAAAACTGGACACTAAATGAACAGCGTCCGTGATCAGAACTTGTCCACGCACACGACGAGCTACCAGTTTTGTCATTTTTGTAATTAGCGATAACAAAGTTAAAAACTGAACAGATTAAAACGATAAATAACAACAAAATAATAAAATGCATTTTAGTCGTAATGTTAAATTGATAGTCGATCGATTAACCATGCAAAAATAACAGTGCAGTAACAAAATGACTGAAAATAAACTTACATAGTATCTTAGAGGACTTGTGAGTCGTCTTCAGGGCCTGGGCAAAAAAGGAAGACTCTCTCAGCTCTCGCCTTTTAATTGAACGCAGGCGGGAATTTATGGAAATTAGGGTTGACACTAGCTCTTGCATGACAATAGTCAGGGGGGCAAATTCGCGCCTTGGTTCCCAAGCGAACATGACGGTCAAGTTCAAGCTCAAGTCGCGTGTCGTAGAGGCAACTTGTAGCCTATTACCACGCGGGACGCGTAACCAGCGACGAACCGGCAGTTTGCTTTAAAGTTTAGAGCAAAACACTTACGGTGTTCTGGGTGTTTTAATTACCAGGGTAATTATTAACAAGAATGGCAAAATAATTATATAATACGTACATAATATTTTCTATAAAGAGCCTTTTGGTTAATACTCCTTTTTCATAAAAACAAAACAGGATGTAGAGCCTGAATATGACCAGCTGTGTGATGTTTTGGGTTTGGCCTTCTGTGGATAATAATACTGTATTCACGAGCAGCAGTAAAATATCAGTACAAATACAAAAATAACACATCTACTTTAGAACTGTAACCTTAATTGATATGTAAGACACGCAGCGATTACTAAGAGTATATTTAATTAATGAGTTTTCTTGCATTTTCATAATGTAGATACAAATATTTTTTAAGACTATTTGATGTTTTGGACATATTTCTAGGATGTCCCTACAAATATGTCTGGGGATATCAGATAAAGGTAAAATGCTATCTGCTAACATATTACACTTTGTATTTCTGCCATTTTCATAAACGTGTCGGATCTCCATTATACTGCTCACCATTAGCTGAGAGCATGCGGTCAACATTTTACACAGACAAGATCTGTCTGCTTCCCATACAAAATCTTCTTGTAACTGTCTAGGTTAAAGACTGTGTACGTGTGTGTGTGTGTGTGTGTGTGTGTGTGTACAACATTTATACTTCATACTATAATGGACAGAGACACTTTGCTTTTTCTCCATACATAATTTAACTGCAGCTGTAATACTGATATTCCTACTGATGAAAAAATGGCCAAAAATTTGTTTTTCATGACAACGTTTAATATAAAAGTATTAAAGTAAAAGTATTTAATATAAAAGTATAAAAGTATATCAAATCTGTACTACAGTTGGACAGTTCTGGTCAGCTCAGTAAAAGATTACAACACACTCCAGATACAGGTTTTAAATACTGATGTTTATACTAAAAAACAAGCTTTTTTTCTCCTGCATACTCCACAAGCTTTCCTTCTACATGGTAAAGAGAATAGCGGGTATGCTATCTTATGCTATCTTATGTTGTCTTAAGCTATCTTATTCTATCTTATGTTGTCTTAAGCTATCTTATGCTATCTTATGTTGTCTTAAGCTATCTTATGCTATCTTGTGCTATCTTATGTCTCATGTAGGACACATTATGTCTAGGAGTGTTGCCTTTTTAAGTGTCAAAGACAGGTCTCCATTTGTCCATAATGAATAATTATTACAAACTTTCCAAGTCTGAAGCATTTTGGAGCTGACGATCAATTCTGCTGTAACTTGTAAATGTACCTCCATGACCCCAGATAAGACAGACCACAGTGACAGTATGTAACAATGATTCCTAAATATGAATTATGGAATTTTTCCATGCAAAAATCGAAATTAAACCTATAACTTATCCAATCCTTCTCTTAATCTTAATAATGCTTCATGCTCTATTGGATAATTATAGGTCTTTTTTCTGAATCTCCTGTAAGTCATCTTGGAGTGTATTCGTTTACTCTCAGAAAGGACACCAGCATGCTGATAGATTTACATTAGGAACTGTGTTTCTTTTTGAATCGCTTTTCTATGAAGTTTTGAGCTCATTTGCTATTTTTGTGTGATTGAGTGATGGGTTTAAGTCTTGGTCTGTGAGAAATGTTTAGGGCTACGCTTTTGCATATGAAGAGGATCCCTCTCTCTCTCCCTGTATGTTGGTGGTGTGTGCCTGAGTGTGGATGTGTGTTTTTGTGGGTGGCAGGGCATGGGGGGATATAAACCCTCTGTGCATGTCTGAGTGGTGTGAGGTTTTGTATATGGGGGATTCTTTCACACACTCTGAGGCTCATTTGCATGTATTAAAATGTGGAATAAAGAATGAACACACACACACACATACACACACACACACACACACACACACACACACACACACACACACATCAGACAGATGACTGGCGTACACAGAGGGTGTTTCCCAGACACGTTTGTGTGTGAGGGTGTGCTTGTGCATCTGTGAGACAGACAGACAGAGTGAGAAACTGAGCAGTCTGGACAGACAGGGCCGTCTCCCAGCTCTCCCAGCCTGATTAGCTGCATTAATGACCACCAGGCAATAATTACAGACCCACACAGGAATGAACAGCTGACGAATGGCAAGAAAACACAGGATTTAAGAATCTGAAGTCACCGAATTTTCTTCATGCGAGTTGGTCAGTTACGCCTTTGTGCTTTTAGAAATCTCAGTGTAACTGTGAACACAGTGATGTAAACAGCACAGAAGGGTTTTCACAATAGTGCGGGTGGGAGTAGGGTATATGTGTTCTGTGACGGTGTCCTGCACATACAGCAAAATGGAGAACGACAGACAGAAATCGACATTAGAACGAAAGTCTGTGTGGATCGTGGGAAAGAGAGATCATGTATGACAGAGTTGCTGCCACGTCACGCTGTAATTGGCCGACTCAGACCCCTCCCTCTGAGTCAAATCACCCTGCTCCTTCCACGAATGGTGTCTGGCTCTGTGACCTTATGACCTTGGACTGAATACATGTTTAATTAGCTGACACGAGTATGGGAAACATCTGAAAACAAGTCCACTATGTCCTTTCTGTACAACCTGAGAAAATATAGCTTTTATTGAGCATGTTTTTAAACTAATACAATATTTATTTTTGGTCAGCTTAAGTGGATGAATAATGACCGAGCAAAAAGTCATGCCACGGTTGAAATGTGAAAATAGTGCATCTGTGCCGAGGTTTCCGACAGAGAACCGGTTAAATGTTCATATTGCAATTTAGTGCTTGCAGTCCAAAAAAACCCCGGTAGTTTAAAAATTCTGTTGTTTTAGCATGAAAAACCTACAAGCTCAACAGAGTGATTGCTGGGGCCTGGTTGGGCCAGAAAATTACATGAAAACAGGCAGTATGTCACGTTCTCTCACGCTTCTCTAAAAACTTCACTTTTGACTGAAGCGAAAAGCAACTTGCTGCTTGTAAAATGTGTCAAAGGAAGTCATTCTTTGGATAATTACCTTACTGAGGAATTGGAATGGTCCAAAAACTCAGAAATTCTGCCAAGAAGTTTGCCAACTGAAGATATTTACATGATACGGATTTTGAATTATATTGAGGAAACAATAAATGTGCCAAAATTATTGAAAGTGCAGTGGAAGAGTGACTCAAAAGAGAAATCAAACACTAATCAGTTTCATATTTAATGTTTTTAGCTCACTAACAATAATACAGTAATATAAAGTAGCTCAGAGAAGTGCATATATCCCACAATCCTCAGAGAAGTGCGTATATCCCACAATCCAGCATAGTAAACAAAAATTAATTAAAAAATTTCTAAAACTGTAAAAGTATTTTAACAGACAGTATAAAAAATTGTTATAAATTTTGATTCCCCACTGTACCCTCGTGTATTTGAGCCAGTCACGAGACTCTTCTACTGCTCACAGGTAACCTGATTGGCCTGAAGCAGTTCAAATGTCTGGTCATTGTCCTCAGGGCCCAACCCTGCTGTTTGAACATTTAAAGTTACAAAGCAGTGCAGCTCTTTATAGACTTTCCGTTTACAGACTCGGGTGAGTGTAAAGTGCTTAGTCATGTCTCATTAGTGAAATTACCAAGGCAAGTGAGGTCAAAGAAAAGCTCTTCAGCAGGACTCACTGGGCTCTTACCCAGAGGTCATATGACCTTTGAACCCATGGGGTCAGGGGCCGAGCTTGTTGATGGACTCTGGGCCGCGGCGTGGAACAACCATCTGAGTGGTGGTCTCACTGAAGGAATTTCTCTCTCCCCCACAGTCACGGGACGTTTGGCACACTTCGTTTACATTATGATTAGTACAATGTCTTTTCAAACAGCATTTGATTGATGATTTCTTTAATGACTTAGATTCTAGATCAAAGTTTGAGATCAAGCACATCGCGGGTAAGATGGGAAAGCTTCTTGAACATGTCTAGTTGTCATTTTAACAGAACATGCTTGTTATTCGATTAAGAATAGAATAGAATAGAATAGAATAGATAATATACTATTATCTATTAATAAATAATATACTATTATCTATATATTAAATAATATACTATTTAAGTTCATTTACTATTTGTGCTTGTGTGTGAAGATGAAGTAATCATTTTCAGGACAGTCAGAGCACAGAGAGAAAGAGGGAGAGAGTGAGAGAGAGACAGAGAGGTAGAGAATGAGAGAGAGGACTGACACATTGGTGTAAAAACAATAATTACCAGCATGAATTCAGGGGCCAGCCAAAGACCTGCAGAAGCCTGGGGTGTTGCTATGGGGATATGAGGGATGTGTGTGTGTGTGTGTGTGTGTGTGTGTGTGTGTAGGAACCAGACTGAGGGTCTGTCCCAAGGGAGGTGCCCAGACAGTGGGCCCTTCAACTGACACATATTTTATTTGGGTGGGAAAACATGAGCAGTCAAGGATGAGATGAGTTCCAGCTCGACCATTTTGGGTCCTGCAGTCTGAACCTTCTGAAGTGTGTTATGTGAAAATAATAAACAGACCATGAAGTAAATAACAACAGGTTTTTTTTATTCCAAAACCTCACATAAAGGGTTAGTTTGATAGAAGCTTATAAATGGAAAAAGTTTGTTGCTGCAATGAACACCACACATCAACTGCATGAACGAAATCTCAGTAACTCTTTAAAATATAGTAATAAAGCACAACATTTTTACATGAATCTTAAGGAATAATTCATCATATGACATATGAAGAGTGTTTGAAATTTAAATAACAAACATCTCCCTCCAATCATAACTGTAGTCGTGTTCTTGCAAATATGTCACAATGGAGAATTGTAGGTGTAAACTATAAGAGGTTATTGTACCATGTTATTGTCTCTTTCACTTTTCTTGTTTATTTCAATTTTGATGTGACAATCAAAGAAAGTATTGTTATGTGTTGGCATACAGACATTCGGGTTGAATGAATAGAGACATAAATGAATCATGGGTATGCGTAAATGTAATCACAGTCTTTTGTCAAGAACAAGAAACAAAGTGACCTCTGGCGGTGGCAATATGAAATGAACAATTAAATCTGCTGAACACAGATGGATGATACACTGGACAAAACCTTTAAAAAGTCTCAGAATGGAACCAGTATGCGACTCCTACAAGCAGTCTTAAGCAGTCTGATCTCAAGGGACTTCCATGAAACATTCAGACATCCAGATATTTTACACCATTCCAAAAAAGTGAATCTTAATTGCTGCTTTTTTGGAAAGTCTTGAATTTACGCTTACCGGCTTCTTTACGACATACACCAGTCGTACAGGTACACTGTTCCAGTAGGTTGTACAAATACACTTCCTTATTCCATGTACTATTTGCGAGCCACGCTCTGCCCCGTTCATCACTGGTTAAATTATGCCCGCAGGATCACTTCTCTCCGTTATACGGACGGGAGTCCATACTCAAGCCAGCATTAACTGGCCTGGCAGCGGAATTGCGGGTGAGTGATGCTGGTTTCAGTGTATCACGCTCAACAGCGTTGCTGTTATCTTATTTATTTTGTGTACTGCCCAAAATATCCAACTAACTGCGGTCTTGTCGCCAATAACGGAACACCGACGTACATGCCATCAGACAGACTAACTGGACATAGGGATGAGTGATTTCGTAGTTACAGCACCACTGGCCAAACTAATGATATACCCTCTTACATATCATTCGCGCTCGTCAAACCTCTAAACTGAGGATTATGAATATTTCTCTCATTAGATGTTCTGGAAGTCCGAGGTGATCAGATAAATAATGGCAGCGTATCAAATTACTTAAGCATTGTAGTTCTTCTAGCCTTTTGTTCGACGGTAGATGCTCAGTGACCAACCATCTCAGCAGTTAATGAAAGGGTGTAGCCTCTCCGGCGATGTATCAGCTAATATGAATTTTCTATTCAGTCATATATCACATGGTACTATTGCGGTTACCTAGCAACTAGATGCAACAAATTTGCTGTTACGCCCGCTGTCTTGCGTTGCGCCGCTCACCCGCAGTTGCGCAAGTCCCGCCCTCTCTCAGAATAAATCCCTTAAACCGTCAGAGGTTGAAAGATATACAGCCTCCTAACATTTTTTGGTTTTATTTTGATTTATTTGGGGGGTTTTGGGTTTTTTTTTGGGGGGGGGGGCGGCTTCAACCGAATCTGTGCCGTGAAATTGTTCTGGCAAATGCCACGGGATGGCGCCAAAACTCTGTTAGTGAGTTCTAGATTTAGCAATATTATGAATTGTAAACGCTTATTCGAGCGGCCAAGTTCTCAAGAAGTTCTTCAAAAAAATTATGTTGTTAAAATAATCTACAAGTTACGTCACCTACTTGCACTGAAGGTTGCCCTCTTCATAATATTCCTGCCAACTCAACTCAATGTATTTCGGCATGTAGACATTGTCAAAACAAAATGCTAAGCGAGCAAAGCGAGCTACAGACTCATCAAAACTGGAAACAGAAGATTGGAAAAACGTTGCCTGGCCCGATGGATCTTCTGCACAACACTCGGATGGTAGGAACAGAATTTAAACATAAAACATGAAAAATGGACCCATCCTGCCTTGTATTAATGGCTCAGGCTAATGCTGATGATGTAATGGTATGGGGGGGGGTATAAATTTAAGTCCCCTCATACCAACCGAGTATTGTTTAAATGCCACAGCATACCTGAGTACTGTTCATAACCACAGTGAACCATCTTCTGATGGCTACTTCCAACAGGATAGCGTACCGTGTCACGAAACTCACATCATATCTGACTGGCTTCTTGAACATGACGAAGAGATCACTCAAATGAGATCACTGTATTCAAACGTCCAAAATAAATAAGAGAATTATAGATGTGGGCAGAGCATAGAGGAATGTATGAGGAGTAAATATGAAGAATATTAAGTGTAAACTATTAAATTAAATATATGAACAGATATATACACATTAAAAAAATCTAGAATATGTACACAACAAAAGTAGTTCTATGTACGTAGTAGTTCTGTATGGGTCAGAGCAGTGAGGGGTAAGCATAAATAGTGTTAAATTATCCAGAGTGCCATGGCAGTAGTTTACAGTGGAGTTCAGCATAGTGTAGAGGATAGTAATTCAGGACTACTGCAGTTCAGTAGACAAATCATGGGTAGAAGCTGTTCCTGATCCGAATGGTTCGTTGAAGGAACACCATGTGTTCAATCTCCTCCCTGTCCGTTTCATCATTGTCAGTGATGTCACCAACTACCGCGGTGTCATCTGTGAACTTGATGATGTTGGCTCAGTATGCACCCTTGCGGCACACCAGTGTTCAAATTGAGGCTGGAGGCTTCCCAGCCTTACTGACTGGGGTCTGTTTGTAATAAAGTCCAAGTCCCAGTTAGATGTACATACATGCATGTGCTGTTTCAGTGGTCATTGATCTTGGACACCAGCCTAATGAGAACGACTGTGTTGAAGGTGGAGCTGAAATCGATACAGATGTAGCTGTTCTTATTGTCCCGGTGGGCGAGTGCAGAATGAAGAGCAGTAAACATGGTGTTCTTGGATGATTGATTTGAGTTGTACAAAAACTGCTGAGGGTCCAGTGATGTTGGAAACCCTGTCTTCAGATAACCAAGAACAAGTCTCTCAAAGCTTTTCATTACAATGGATGTAAATGTGACGGGGGAGGAGCAAAGTGCTTTGGCACCAGTGTATCCGCTGTGGACGTCTTCCACCATGTGGGGACAGCAGCCTGGGGCAGTGGCCGGTCGGACATGTCAGTAAAGACCGCTGCTCAACACTGGAAAAAAAACACATCTGTGGCGGAGATTGTGAGGAGGTTTGATGCCATGAAGATTGTGCCACTCCAAGTACTGTGCTGCCCATCACTGTGGTCAAAATGAGTGTAGAACCGTGTAAGCTCATCTGGGGTGCAGGCAGATGAGGGGGTTGAAGGGGGTGGCTAGGGTTAACCCTTCTGTATGCAGCAAGGGTCGGAGTTGTGGAAGTGCTCCTCATTTGTAGCGTTTATGGTATGTTTATAATTATACCGTTTTGAGAGGCTTCTGGTTCACTGTAACCACTTTGATATTTCAATTCTGAACCAGCCTCTCCTTTCTCATATCCTTGTCAGGCTCTGTTTGTTAGTGATAAGGTATTTTGTGTGTGTGTGTGTGTGTGTGTGTGTGTGTGTGTGTGTGTGTGTGTGTGTGTGTGTGTGTGTGTGTGT
>JAOXYF010000004.1:2367777-2379805 GCA_028565775.1 Sternarchorhynchus goeldii
ACTGCTTTGGCCACGTTACTCCTGTTCCTAATGCGGTTCACTAACAAGTCTATGGTTAGACAATGCTGGAATATTACTCATGCTACAAGTACTTTGTGTAGTGTTTTACTGCCTAAGCCTATAAAACATGTACAACCGGAGAGCAGGAGAGAAGCCATATGGGATACTCCAGTTGTAGTTTGAAAACCAATGAGCTATAGCGAAAGTTTATTTTGCTGCGCGTTTCCGCACTGAGCAGTCCGCCCTGGCTATTGGCGTAACATGCAAAATCGGTGGATAAACCGAAGCAAGCCGATTAACAGCTTTTGTCTAAGTGCAGTTGTGTTAAAACTCCAGTGTTTAGCAAAACGTGGCCTATGGGTGGCGTCACATATTTGCGTCTTGATATTCTGTCCGAGCCTTTGAACCGAACGTTTAAGCAAAGCAACCGAAACACTATTCGCAATCGTTGCTTTTATCAGCGGGTTTTAACAGCGTTTTCTTTAAAAAAAGTTGCAATGGTTATTGCGCTCGCGCCGGCTCAGGGAAGTAGAAGCCGCCTGACGGTTTTGATGAGACGACGCTTCACTTGCGCTTAAGATGAGGTGATGCAACGGCGGAGAAAGTTCGGTTCCGTTACGGGCTTCATACGTGGACAGGCGTGCACACACATTCACACCTACACAAACACAGAACGGAATACCGCAGTGTATTATCAGCCTATTTACAAAAGCATGGAAATGTATGTATATATTCCTAGAAAAAAAGGAGAAATTGCAGTATGCTCGCCCAATCTAGTATGTTTACACACACACACACACACAGAATGAATAAATCAGCAGTGTACATAAAACAGGTAGACAGCAATACCTCTGTTACAGACTACAGACCACCAGAGGCATTCCTCTCTGCCTGTTTTATGTACAACGAAGTAGGACTATATAATGTCTCTCACTTTCCTTCTTTCTTTCTCTCTCTCTCTCTCTCTTGCTGTCTCTCTCTTTTCCACACAATCCACAGTCCCTCTGCAGAAACTAAATAAGACCTATGACATTTTCTACCTGTAAAAAATGGATGTGTCGTAGAAATTCAAGGACTGGTCGCCCATTGATTTTTGTGCCCCTTAGAGATTTGATTCTGGGTTACTAGACAGCAGTTCCTCTCCTCTGCTGTGCACATGGAAACTCGACAGTAAACAACATGTACAGCTACTATGTGCCTTTATGTCTTCATTGGCTCACTTATGGATTTTTAGCGTCCACATAAAGGACAGCTTCTTTATAATCGAGACAGAACCAGTCCCTGAGTATTACAGTGATGGTGAAGACAGGAGATGCATTAGAGAAGCCCAGCTGTCAGAGAGTGAAGTCACACACACACACACACACACACACAGGAGCACAGACTCATAATGACAGCCCATGGCCTGAATACTAAAGCACGCCAGCATCTCAGAGCCTAGGTGAGCATGTGGGTTTTTTGTTATATGCAGGGCAGGACAGGGGGTGGGGCCCAGCCCGTTAAGCCACACCCCCAGGACAAATAATCAACGTACAGTCCTAGTCCAGCTGATAGCAAGATATTATAAACACACGTGTTCACGGACAATAATGGAGATGTATAGAATATGATTCCTTATTTTGAAGTTTTTAAG
Organism: Sternarchorhynchus goeldii; assembly: GCA_028565775.1. NCBI lineage: Eukaryota > Metazoa > Chordata > Actinopteri > Gymnotiformes > Apteronotidae > Sternarchorhynchus > Sternarchorhynchus goeldii. The sequence continues at coordinate 2,369,411 of JAOXYF010000004.1, forward strand.
GTCTTTTGCAACTTCAGTTCAACAAGCAAATAATCAAATAAACAAACAAAAACAACCAAACCTGTGAACATCTTCAGCAGGATAATTATTCAGTTAGCAACGCAAAAACAAGCCAGGACAGGTGGAAAACTTCACAGAGTCCTCCCATTTCACACAGCTTGCTCTCTCTCTCTCTCTCTCTCTCTCTCTCTCTCGTTTCTCTCTGGCTCTTGTTTCTCTCTGGCTCTCTGTTCTCTCTCTCTCTTCTTTCTGTCTGTCTCTCTGTTCTCTCTCTCTCTCTCTTCTTTCTGTCTGTCTCTCTGTTCTCTCTCTCTCCCTCTCTCTCACCCCTCACCCTTTGCAGCCTTGCTTTTCTCTCCTTTCTCTCTCTTGCTCTGTCGTTCTTTCTCTCTTCGTCCTGCTCCTTCCATCTTCCTCCCTTTTCTTTCCCCCTCCACCATTTTACTCACAGACACAATCTCTGTTTTTATAGGGGAGGTCCTTTTTCTCTTTATTTCTCCTCTTTTGTTCTTCTCACAGGGAAGCAGCAGAGTATTCAGCCCTGGCCTCCTCTCCCCAAGCCATTACTCATTCAGGCCTACACCACATGCAGATGAAGCCCAAATTAAAATCTCATTAACATTTGGCATTTGTTTTAGGCTGATCCAGGATGGCGCGCCGCACAGCTCCTAGTGTGTCTTTCTTCCTTGGATAGGCAAGTTTCCTGCCCCTTTCAAAATGCAGACAGAGGAATCGCAGAGAGTGCGGCATGAACCAGACTCCTGTTACCGTCGTCGTTGTTGTTGTATCAGCTTTGTGAAATGACCGTGGGTTCATGACTGAGTCCCACTTTCCAAGGACGTTTTTTTTTCCCTCTGTATCTTTTAGTACATTTTGGGGAGGTTTTAAGTGCAAACTGTATGTTAGCAAGAAAGAGTTTAAAACCCACATGAATATGCTCATATACATGCACTCTTTCTCTGTTACACAAAGACACACACAAACTCTCTCTCTCTCTCTCTCTCTCTCTCTCTCTCTCTCTCTCTCTCTCTCTCTCTCTCTCTACACACACACACACACACCCAGTGTGTTTAACACAGTCCCTCCATTAGTGCACAGATGCCCCAGCAGAGCGGATCCCAGATGAGGTCTGTTGGCATGGGAACATGCAGTCTCTGGAAGGCTGCCGGGGCTGCTCCGATGGACACACACACACATACATACACACACACACACACACACACACACACTGCAGTTCAGCCTATCATTAATGCACTACACAGCTGTGGTATTTCTTCTCTAATCTTAAGAAACACTATTCAGCATGACCTGTGTGCAACAGTCTATTTATCTGTTATCTGAGAGATGGAAATAGCATCCAACAGCCTCCTTCTCTGACGTCAGTTTCGCTAAACCTCAACCAGGCACAAAAGTGTAAAATGTCTTTTCTAGACAACTTCAATATCTTCAACCAAACATCCAACTTTGCTGCAATATCTTCAACCAAACATCCAACATCCAAACATCCACGGTGCTGTCAGCTTCACGCAGAAGTTCATTTCTTTTCATTTAAAAACTCTTTTAGGTTCTCTCTCCTTCCTTACTTTTTTGTCTCTCTTCTTTTCCTCTTCCGATCCTCTCTCACTCACGTTTTCGCTCTAACTCTGCGTTTCCCTCTCAGAGGAGAGCTGGGCTGCAGGTGACCAGGTCCAGACTCCAGCCAGAAGACTAATGTCTATCTGTTTTGGGACAGAGGAACACTGACATTTCTAAAAGGCATTAGGTCACAGTAATGTTCCTGGGTCCACCTGTGTTATGAAGCATGGAAAACACAAAGGCCTCCAAAGGGCACTGCTGAGCTGTGCGATGGACGTGGTCCAATTCAGATTGGTTTCTGGTCCCCACAGTTCTGTGGGTTTGATTGTAGGTAGCAGAGTGAAATCTAGTTGAATTTGATTTAGTCCCATTTTCTTCCTCTCTGTCACTGAAGGTAATGTTTTCCAGACTGAAAGCACAAAATAGCCAAGGAGCAATAACACACACCCCCTTATACACACACACACACACACACACACACACACACCCCCTTATACACACACACACACACACACACACACACACACACACACACACGCTCCCACATGCATGCAAGCTCACACACATGCACACACACATGCACACACATCCTCAAACAAAGGCACAGAAACACACATTCTTCCATGCACGCACACAGACTTTCTTTAAGTATGCAGATCTTGTATGATGGAGGAGGTGTCGTCTCCCTGTAAACATTCTGAGCATAACAGGAACACCTAGCGAATATGGTCGTGTGTGTTAACTAATCATGTCAAAGATATGCATATGTATGCTCATTAGCACAGCAGAAGGCCTGTTACACAACAGATGCAATGAAGGAGCTTTATGTCACTCAATAAATCTTTAGATTAAATTTCAGACCTGCATGTACTTCTTTCCTAATGTAGTTGTTTTTGGTAATGAATAAGTCAAACATGGTCAAAATATATATGAACTAAGCTATTAATGAATCTGTTAGTGAGTTTTTAGTCTAGGCTTAGTCTTTGTTCAAGCTGTGGCAGTAGAATCCTGTTGTTCACAGAGAGTTGAGACTCACTTCTTCTCTACCCTAAACATTGATGATGATGTGTGCAACTCAGCTAACAAATGGCAGATGCTGTGTGATTGTGTGACACTGTGTGTGTGTGTGTGTGTGTGTGTGTGTGTGTGTGTGTGTGTACGTGCCTGAGAGTGTTTGTGTATGCACATGTGTGTGCATGTTTGCGTGTATGTGCACACATGTGTAAATGTGCCTGTGCAACTTTTGCATGAAACCTAGTGCTAGAATTTAATATTCCACACTTCAGTGCTCCTGCAGTGGTGAGTTCTTTCCCAGTTTACAGCTGGCTAAACGTGTCTGGACTGAACAGGATGAGCCATGTGGGCACCGACTGTGCTGGACAGGACATTCCACCCATGGGCACCGACTGGGCTGGGCAGGACGTGCCTGCGGTGAGCTCCGACTGGATCAAGAAGGCTCTTCTGTAGCTCTCAGCAATCTGGTATCAAACTGGAAGTTCACAAAGCGTACTGTTCACATTGTCTTGCTGGAGAACCATTTCACAGGGAGTCTGACAGAAAAAAAACGCTTCTCACCAAACAACATGGCAGTGTTGCTCAGAACCCCACAGCCACTGTCTCGGCTTACAGTATAACCATCTCATACACTCCACCAATAAAAATATACCTGTCTTTCTCTCTGTCTCTGTATCTTTCTATATATAACATCTCTGTATCTGTCTCTCTCCAATGTATCTGTATCTCTCTCTCTCTCTCTCTCTCTCTCTCTCTCTCTCTCTCTCTCTCTCTATCTGCATCTCTGTCTCTCTCCTGTTCTCTTTTGCTGATTGTGAAGGTGAGTTGCGTTGTACCTAGGTATTCTGCATGTCTAAACATACAGCTGTTGTGGGCCCGAGGGAAAGATTAATGACGTCCATTAACAGATTAATTAGTGCATGGCTGGCTCTCTGAGGGGAGAAGACCTGAATCACGCCTCCTCTTTTCCTGACATGAATCTTCTCTCAGAACAGGTCCGATCCTCTTCACTGGGCCTGGGTGGTGCGCACTTGGTCATATTATTCTGCTTCAGTTTGACACGATGGATGATGTGCCGAAGCTGGATCTCCGATGCAGTGAGTAGGATGTCATAAATGAAAGTGTTTCATTATGGCTAGTGCTTATATAACTGCATTTGGTCCAGGTTGAGAGGTGATTGGTCAAGCTGGTCAGGAGGCTTTGTCATCATGGCGCACTGTGATTGGTTCCACTAGTTTTCTCGATTCCATTGGGGGTTTTTTTCCCTCTTGGTTCTATCGGTTTCTTTTCTGTGACTGATATTTAAGTTCAAAATGTCTTTCCTCTCTCACCCTTTCTGTGTGTGTGTATGTGTGGGCAGATGAGTGTATGTGGGTGGTGGATAAGTGTGTGTGTGTGTGTGTGTGTGTGTGTGTGTGTGTGTGTGTGTGAGTATCTTAGACCACGATGGTGAGCTTTATAGTAGTCAGCAGTCCTCTACTTAAGTTTAACTTTAAGTGTAACTGCATCCTTAAGACATGCAACAGGACCAAGATGCGTCCCGCAGACATATCCCGCAGGTCAAAAACAAAATACAAAATTACAGAGACAAGTTACGACCAGTAGGGCCCATTAGTCAACGGCTGCATCAAATAATGATTCCCCATCTGAAGTTCTTGCACACAGGGTGAGTGCGGTAGGATATTATACCCTGAGCTGCAGATGATGCTTGAGATGTGCGTGCGTGATGGTCAGTGTGTGAGTACGTCATAGAGACTCACTGCTTTAGTCCGAACGGTTTCTTACAGCACACGCAGTGCTGCCTCACGATGCAGATGTGTGTGTAATACACAAATAATGCTGTTTCAAGATGCAGATGTGTGTGTATGTGTAATACACACATATGAAGTCTCCAGATGAAGGTGTGTGTGTGTGTGTGTGTGTGTGTGTGTGTGTGTTTGTATCCAATACTCACATAATTCTGTCTCCAGGGGAACGTGTGTGTGTGTGTGTGTGTGTGTGTGTGTGTGATACACACATCCTGCTGTCTCCAGATGAATCCCTTAATGTACTTTATTGTGCGTTAGTAAATAAAACACACACTCAGAGTCTTAAGCAGGTCTGTCTACTCAATCGTTTGCCTCAAAAGCGCCGCTTCACTTGGAAAGAGAAGCGACGTTTCCTCCTCCAGATCAGAGCACTGTGCTGTCTGGGGATGAAGTGTCTGCTTCAGCCAATTTCAAATGAATGGATGGATGTCGAGGAGGGTTAATTAGTGGTTATTAATTGGTACACCCTGCCATTTCACAGATGGTCTGGAAAAATGGTTATTCAGAATATATTCAAAATATGAGACAAGGCCTACAACAAATGCTGGTTCTGTCACTTAACACGGATTTTTTCCAACTCTGCAAAACTTGCCTTAACAACAACAATAAAAAAAACCCCCAAAAAACCCTAATTAGTAAAAGCAGATGTTGGAAAATGGCAGAGTACCCAGTATTTAGTGGTGCCCGTGTCACAAAGGCCTTGGCTCGCCTCGCTCACAGGCTTGGCACATGCTTCATGCTCCGAGCCCGACGTGTTGAGGCAGGCGGAACGCCGTCCCGCGACCTGCTCCGGTCTGCCGCTCCAGCTCAGGAACACACAGGCCTGTGTGAAGCGGCCGGAGGCTGCCAGGCCTCCCCCGAGGCGAGGCAGAAAGACGGGCGGCTGTGCTCCCGCCTGCAGGATAACTTGGGCTCTGTTTTTCTTTAAATAACCATCTGTGTGTGCAGGGAGCACGTGCAGGTCCTCCATAATGCCTCTCCTATCATAAGCTTTGTTTCTACTAAACCTGAAGGCCATTACCCCCATTATGTTTTTCACAGGTGGTCTATTTCTGTTCAGGCCTCCGAGACCCAGTTATGAACTCAGGATTGAAATACATTCCAGTATGCTCTACATCTTTATATATTACAGCCTTCTGTCTGGCTCTCTATGTCTGTCTCTCTGCAGGTCTGTTTGTCTGTGGGTCTTTTTATCCGCCCATCTGTTCATCTTTTGGTGTTGCTATTATATTTACCTCAGTGTTTGTTCACCTGTTTGTCCATCCATCCATCCATCCATCCATCCATCCATCCATCCATCCATCCATCCATCCATGTTTGTGTAAGATCTTCTTCTCCTTCATCTTTGAAGTACACACATAACCCTGATCCATGCTGGTAGGATGGTTATAGGATGGAACTCCACCTGCCTGAGGTGACAAACATGCATAAAGAAAAACTAAAGCACATTTTACAAAAGATGGAGAGTCCATGGATCCCGTAAAAGAACCCAGTCATTAAACATTTAACAACATTTGCTTAAGCACATTCTCTGAAACATTACTAACAGTCTTGGATCTGTGCACACATTCAGGCTCGGCACCATAAAACTAGAGTTTCACCTGCAGTAAACCAAAACTCTAATGTAGCTTTTGTCATCTCTCGAACCAAGACAGTTGAAATACTAAAGAATAGGGTTATCAGAGAGCAGGTTTCTCTTTGACGCTGATTATGACTGTCCTGTACACATTCAAACACAAAATTCATGAAACATAAACACCACCTTTAACTTACAATAAAGTGACACAGAAATACAAGAAAGGAATGAAATGATCAGTATAAATCAAATTGTGTTGCAGTCCATACAGTTCAGTTTCACCACAGTGTACATTTTTTAAACTGACAGTTCCTGTGTTGACCTTTGTGTGAGTGAGGCTTAACTTTCACCTGTGTTTTCGTTTTGACATAACAGTTACTTCTGTCTGAAAGTTTAGGACTAGGAATTTGCCTGAACAGTGTTTCAAAAATGTTTTCCTTTATTGATTTTCTTGAAGCAATTAAAAATGTTGATCATTTAAATATCTAGAATGATTAATTTCTTCTTCTATTCTATGAAACAGCAGATGATACTGATTCACGATTAGGGAACTTTAATATTTAAAAAAAATACTTATAATGCTTAATTTAGTGCCAGAGCGCGTCTGTGCGCATCTTTCCGAGAGCGGATCATGGGTAACGTTCTCTCTCCTGGGGACCCTCCGGGAAGGGGGGTGGGGTGGGGAGGTGGGGGGAGTCTCCTGGTTGTCGGCGCCCTTTGTTTCAGATCTCAGTAGCAGCGGCACCGCTACCGGGAGAGAGCGTGAATCCGTGCTCCTCTTTTCTCTTCTCCCGTCTGGTAGGGACGGCTTCCGTGCTTTTTTTTTCGCGAGACTTTACTTTGTCCTCGTTACTGCAAACGTCTGGAGTTGAACTCGTTTCAGAGATAACTAACGGCTTGAATTTGTTCGTGGTCCGTTATTTCGTTCTGGTGAAGCTAAGCGTCCGCTCACGCCGAACTGTCTCGCATCCGACAGAGGCGACGAGGCATCGCTGCACCTGCGGTCTGGTGTAACGGTGTCCCCCTCCTTTGCCTACAAGTGCAACATTCCGAGAGACTAAACTCGCAGTTGGAACATCGATATTTCAGCAAACCAAGGTAACAAGAAACTTCTCCATCAACGAAACGACTTTTTGTGATTTCTGTCGAGGAATGCGGTGACTTTAAGCTGAGCTAATTTATCGTGGACTGATACATCTGGGGTAACACGTTAATTTGGGGAAACCACCGTATTTGTTTGTGGTAGCTATGTCCAAATGTTTCTTTATGTCGGACTATTTCTTTAATTCTTAACCTCACAGCAGACAAATCTCCCCCAAATCACAAGTCTTGTTGGCAAGATGTGTCTACCGGTGCGACAAGACCACCCCATCGCTTGCCATCGTAAATAAAAATCTTTGGCACTTGGGCGGCTGTCCATGTTCGTGACGAAACGCAAATGCTTACTGTGTCATGAGTACATTTCAGCGGGAAATGCACGCTCAGAAGCGCGTGTCGTCGGCACGCAGCCTCCCGGGAGGGAGATCACACATGGTCATTACACCCCTGAGGTGATGGTGGTCCGATGTTCACTACTTCTAGCCTTCCCTTCCGTTTGAAGCACCTGCTTCAGCTGCTTCTCTAATTGTTTGGTTAATGTTTGTATCAACACGCTTATTTTAGAGATCAGCTTACGAACAGCATGTGGTTAATGCGGTTTTGCTGTTACGTGGTAAACAGCAGGAAATGTCTTAAAAGAAAGTCTTCCCGTTTAAATGTCGGCAGCTGTGCTCGTTATGGAAACGTGGGTGTGCGGTCCAACAGACATAACGGTTCCTTTTTGACCAGTTGTTTCCCACATTTGGAAGTCCGGGCATTTTCATTTTAATGACATAACAGTAGCATTTTCAAAAGCGCATTGGAGAGAAAGATAGTGGCATAAATGAGGAGCAGTTTCCCTCTTGAAGAAAAAAAAAAAAGCTTTTGTCAGTGTATTTTTGGTCGTGTTTTTTTTTCTCCCCCCCACCCCCTCTAAAGAAGCAGAAGAAAGATATCTTTGCTGGGTGAATCTCAGTAATCTCACTCGACAGACAGATGTGGTCAGCACAGACACCAGGCTAGGATCTCCCCTCCTCCTCCCCATGGCAGCTGCTGTGAAGCTGAGAGAGATCAAAAACTCTCCGGCAGATGCAGCCTGCATTATTCATCGCGACACATTCTCACTGGCTCACCAAGCCTGCGAATCCTCAACACATCTACCATGCTGGCAAAATTGGTGACGTTAATGTTATAAGATCATAATTGAGAGACGACCGGTCTGAAGAGCTGGTAGGAATATCACTGCTTTTCTCCTGTTTCAGGGCTACTTATTTAGTAACTACTTAACCCACTAGGCAAAGATGTATATTTTAACACAAATTTTCCAATGTAATTTGCATCATATCTGCATCATATTTTCAGTTTTCAGCATAGAATTCATCTAATGATATTGCCTGCATGCAAGAGTACAAAGAACAATCAATATATTGAGTTTATACACTATACACTATAACTCAGCAGTGCTCCCCAGTGGGAGAGGAATTCAGTATAGAGGAATGGGCTTATGGAGGCTGTAAAGCCAGTAAGAGCCAGTATCAAATGTGAAGAGTTAGAGGAGGTGGGCACTGTAGTTGGCATGATCCATGCGTTAACTCACACAGCCACTTTCACTGGATGCTAGCTGTTTTAGCCACGTTGGTTGATGTCTGTAAGCCCAAGGCCAGGCTGTGAGTCAGAGTTAGCGCCGAGGGTTTGCAAAGGCCTGGTTTGAGAGGGTGTTGGGCACAGAGAGGTGTCAGAGGTGAGGGTCAGGTTTGGGGCCTCACGCTGAGAGCATGGTGCTTGAACCCGATTGGGGGTGGGGGATTTCTTTGTTTCTGCCCCTCGACACGCCCCCTTTCCGTCCCGCAGCTGCCCCGCTCCTTTGTCTCCATCTGCAGACCCAAAGAGCCTACCCACAATGCACCACCCCACCATGTCAGATCAGAGCCCCTCATCAGCCAGAAGATCCACTCAGCCGCGGGTCCTCCTTTCCTCGGCACACTCATGGAGCGCACGCGGACGCGCTGCAGGATGGGGGCGTATTGGGACACGCGTGGCAGGTTTCCTTGGCGTGTGACCGAGCCTCCTCCCCCCGCCTCTCGTCCCCTTAGCTCTGGCCTGAGGATGTGCAGATGAGGTGTTAGCTTCAGAGATACGTGAACATTGTGCTTAGATGAGCTCTGGATGCTGGGTGAATGAGCTCAGGCACATTAATAAGCTTGAACTAGTGACCACCCTGAAGCTTTGGTGTTGCAGCTGGGTAAGGGGGGGGGGGTGACAACAAAGGAATAAATTAAAGAAAAACAATCTTTGTTTAAGAGAGACAGCACATGCACACACAAACACGCATTAAACAGAAGCATTGCCCTTCCAAATATAACACATACATTCTTTTCACCCTCCCTTTTCTCTCACACCACCCTTTTCATAAACACACACACACAAAAACACACACAAGCCTGGCATCACCAGGACCATGGCCACAGCCGGACAGCTCAAGGTTCTTTGGAGACACACATGCATATTTAATTGTGTCTAGATGTGCTGAAGTTCACCAGAGGGTCTCTGGCTCTCCACCAGGCACATGACGAAACTCTATCAGATCAGGGGCCCTCAGCTTCAGTGTCCCTAGCGGACGAGTGAAGGAGAACCAAGAGAGAGAGATAGATAATCTCTAGCCTGACCTTATGAGTGACATTAAAGATGTTGATCCTACTAAAACATTGGAATGGAGTCTGGAAGGCAGCAAGAAATGGAGCAATAAATGCCTAAAGCCAAACCTTTTCACTCTTGTACAGGTCCTGCTAAATGCAGCGCTGATTCAGTTTTAGACTTTACCAGCATGAGCCCTTGATTTAACACTGCATGTTATTAAAATGTATTCAAATTATTACAAATTGTGATAATTGTGTAAATGTTGGATCAGTAGAAAGTGTTTACACCGTGTTCAATTAGTTTCATATTACATGTACAGGAATGGCCGGTTAAGACAAGCTAATGAATATATCATAGTGCTTTCTTAGAGTTCTTCATTGAAGTTTGTATGTTATCTGATATTACACTTAAATTCAAAATGTCTAGTTTAATCTCTAGTTATTTGTGGTTACAGTTGTAATGCAAGATTCACTACAGATTCACTACAGATATCTTTAGATAACTTACATATGGAATGATTTTGAAACCTGTTAAAATCTGTTTCTCCAAAATGTTGAATTTGTGCTTGTGGTCGTTGTTTGTCTGATAGTCTTGATTACTGTTCCCATACAGTGCTGTTATTGGATCGTCCCTTGATTACTGTTCCCATACAGTGCTGTTATTGGATCGTCCCTTGATTACTGTTCCCATACAGTGCTGTTATTGGAT
>JAOXYF010000004.1:2390647-2404510 GCA_028565775.1 Sternarchorhynchus goeldii
TCTCTCTCTCTCTCTCTCTCTCTCTCTCTCTCTCTCTCTCTCCCTCACTCTCTCTCTCTCTCTCTCCCTCACTCTCTCTCTCTCTCTCTCTCTCTCTCTCTCTCTGTCTCTCTCTCTCTCTCTCTCCCTCTCTCTCTCTCCACTTCTCTCCCTCATGCCCCCTCCATCTTCCCTCTCTATGTTGTCTGATTGAAAGACATGCATACCCCTTAGGGGGTAGTGGGTGGCATGTAGAAACATGCCACCCACTACCCCCTATGGGGTAATTAGGGTAACAGCTGTGATATCTAACAAATCTAATTCTCTCTTAGACACACACAGCGTTCATATACACTGTTCATATACACTGTTCATATATATTGTTCATGTACATTCTATATCCTACATAAAGAACAGCATGTGTACCGTTTGGAATGACCCAGCGCAGAAGAAAAGGCTCCTCTGAGGTTTTGTGTTGTGAAGGCTGTTCACTGATTGGTGCGTCACACACACGGTGATGCGCCAGTCATGGAGGGCTTGCTGGGAGGCGAGCGGCGTCTCTACCGCTGCTGTGTGGCTGCTTCCCCCGCACTGGGCAAGCCTGTCTCCCCCTGCCTCGCCCTGCCTCGCCCTGTCTCCTCCTGTCTCCCCCTGCCTCGCCCTGCCTCGCCCTGTCTCCTCCTGTCTCCCCCTGCCTCGCCCTGCCTCGCCCTGACTCCTCCTGTCTCCTCCTATCTCCTCCTGCCTCCCCCTGCCTTGCCCTGTCTCCTTCTGTCTCCCCCTGCCTCTCCCTGCCTCCACTGCCTCGCCCTGCAGCCGCTGGCCAAGCTGTGGTCTTGGTCTAAATCTGAACTGTGCATTTCTGTATACTTGCAACTCCTCTATTTTGAATGTCTGGACTGGTTGTGTGTGATCACATGTGTGAGTGTGTGTGTGTGTGTGTGTGTGTGTGTGTGTGTATGACTCTTCCTTTTCATCAGAATATAAGTTATCACTCTGAACCGTGTGTCAGTCTGAACCAGCATACACATCCACACACACCTCCTGAAATGACGTGCGTTATTTCAGCGAATGTGCGACTGTCCCTGTGAGCCCTGACCATAAATGGGCAGATGCAGGCCCCGCCCCCCAGGGAGGGCGTTTGCTTAATCAAAATTCCAGTGGCAGGAGTGACGAACGGGTCATTCAGAGCAGGCCGCACCGCAGGCGCCAGGACCCTCACTGATCCACTGGCTTCCTCACAACGGTCTCCTACTGAGGGTGGGGGTGAAGGGTTAGTTGGTACAAAAGACGAGTCAGAGCAGAGAATTATGGGTGGAGGAGCTGACGGTTTTAAATCCGCCTGTCCCTAGGTTTTAAACACTGCTGACGTTCATACACAGTCTAGCTGTCTTGATAAAGGAGGTAAGGGCCATCAACTGTGTGTGTGTGTGTGTGAGTGTGTGTGTGAGTGTGTGTGTGAGTGTGTGTGTGAGTGTGAGTGTGTGAGTGTGTGTTGGGGGTCCATGCTTGGGGGTCCATGTTGGGGGTCCATGTACATTTTTCCTCAAGCATCTCTTAAAGTCTTCAGACAAACACCTCCATGCTCCATCCAAGCCCCCACACGGGGTTCCCATTAGACTGGGAGAGGCATCAGCGACTCCTGGCTCTACCGCCGTGCGGCGGAGGTGACGGCCCACTGAACGGGGGGGTCTGACAGGACCTGAAAAGCTAAGTGGTGGTGCGGAAGCGAGGGTGGAGGCGCGGGCGGGGGTGGTGGGTACAGTAGGGCTGTGAGCTGCATCAGGGCTGCTCAGTCATTCAGAAACTCATTCCCCCATTTCAATCTCAATAGACTCCCCCTCAGCAAGCGCTGAAGTCAGAGCTGAGAGCGCGGCCTTCCCAGGCCTGTAAATAAGTCCCTATTTAGCTGTCACCTTGGCTTTCTTTCTTTCTCTTGGCTTTCTCTCTTTCATTCTCTCTCTCTTTTTCATTCTCTCTCTCTTTTTCATTCTCTCTCTCTCTCTCTTTCATTCTCCCTCTCTCTCTCACTCTCGTGTTACTGTCTAAACCTTCCCTCCTGCCCTTGTTGTTGGTACATGGTCTCTGAACGCTGCCCACGGTCCCACACAAGCTTTGGCCCCGCTGGTGGCCTCTCTCTGCAGGGGTGGTGGCATCTGTCTGCTGTGCCCGTGACGGTTTCTGTCGAGGAGTGTGGGCACTGGCCTCTCCACACATGCATTATGGATAGACTGTATAAGCTCTCCTTACTCTCCCCTACTCTCTACCAACGCTTGAGCTTGCAAAATGAGAACAGGCAATCAGTGTGTTCACAGAGCCAAAGACACACACACACACAAACACACACACACACACACACAAACTCCCCTCCTATATCTCTGTACCTGGATGTTATATGTCCTGAAGCTTTTAGTTACACAGTGCAAAGCGTTGAACTGAACTTATGGTTTTAAAAGCTCAAAATTGACAGCATCTGTGCTGCATGGCTGGGTTTGCATAACAAGACAATACGATTATACGATTACAGAGAACCTGTGGTAGAGCACAGGACCACCCAGAGAGAGAAAGAGAGAGCTGGGGGCGGGGCATCACCACGGCAGAGGGGCACCGGAGGAACTCAGAGACCCGGAGAAAGGACGGGGGAAGATTTCAGACAGAAGGACAGGAGAAAGAAAGACAGGAGGAGAGAGGAGGACAGAAGGACTGTTCGTTAACGTTCCACAGTCATCATCACTGGCCTGGTTGCCATTCTGTATTTTATTAGAAAGAGAAACTTTCCTGACCATCCCAGTTCAGCACACATACGTTTGTTTACGTTGATCATTAAAGAGGATGAACATAATAATAAACACTGTTGCTTCTTTCATTTTTTTCATCAGGAAAGTAAGTGTTTGTCATCAGTAGAGTGTGTCCGGGTAGCGTGTGTGTGTGTGTGTGTGTGTGTGTGTGTGTGTGTGTGTGTGTGTGTGTTTTGCTGATTATACGAGACTGGAGGTCAGGTTGTTCGTTTCTAGATAATCAACACAGAAGTCCAGTACTGTAGAGAGAGAGGGAGCAAGTGGACGAGCGAGTGAGAGAGTGTATGACAACACTATAAAGTCTTTGGAGGAATTCTTTCTTCCTTAATGAACGTCTTTGTGTGTCCTTCATACAGCCAGTAACAGCTCATTTCTGATTCTGGTCATGTCTGTAACACAGAGGGCAAAATTTCCTCTATCTGAGAAATTCTGTCTTCACAACTGAATCTTCTTTCTTTTGTCTTTTCATACCTCTCTCTCTCTCTCTCTCTCTCTCTCTCTCTCTCTCTCTCTCTCTCTCTCTCTCCAGGATGGGGTGTGTATATGGAGGCTCTAAGCTACAGACTCTGGCTGTGTTCCTGTATCTTGCTGTAATGTGGGGTAAGTCCTTCAAATCACATCACATCCTTCAAATCACATCACATCCTTCACTTCACATCACATCCTTCACTTCACATCACATCACATCACATCACATCCTTCACATCACATCCTCATTTCCAAATTTTGTGGCATTTTCTCTAAGGCCCCAGCAGAGTTCATCTATAAACACTAATACTAATCAATCTAAAAGGATTTCTAACTTTTGTCTTGGTTTTACTATAAAGCATCTTAGTAATCTTACCAATATTGAACGTTCTAACATGTCTGTTTATGGGATTGAATTTTAGAAATGTTGGCATAATAACCCTGTGTGCATTTACAACTGAAACTGTGAGGTTAGGGTTTAAAATATTATACACAAAGCACACCTAGTTATTAGTGAGTGAGTGAGTTAATGCTCGAAAGCACAGCTGATCCTGGATGTGTAAACGAGAATTGCTTTGTACAGTCGTTTGCACTGTAGTGATGTTCTTAAAAGGTCAGCGCTCCAGACGTCAAATGAGCACATGCTTTCTGATTGTTTAATTGGATTTTATTGGCTACCAGTTGCTATGGAGAGGACCAGGATTAACCAGTGAGAATTAGGCATTTTCATCTTCTGTTTGAAAACTGTCGCCAGATAATCTACAGCAACTCCAGTTCAGTTCCAGTAAAGAACTGAAACAGGTGAACTGAAAGAACTGAAACAGGTGGTGCTCTTTCCAAATTAGCAGTGTGATCTTACACATGTTGATTTCATTTAGTACAATAATTCGTTCAGTTCTCAGCCGGCCTTTTTGATTAACAAACAGAATTGTAAAAGGGTTATTTTAAAGACCTTATGCACATATGCAAGGTTAATTAATTCATTAATTAATTAACACAGTAAAAAAAATGGAGTCTTTATCACACTCTGAATGTGCGCCTTAATACTGTGGGATCATCACACTGAATGCTGTAACCTGCCAGAAAACTAATCGGTGACCTTCCCTATGTCTCATTCTGAAAACTCCCACGTTACACCTCTGCACTCACAACCTTGTAGAATACTATATACACACAGGTACACACACACACACACACACACTCACACATACACACCATGCGTACATGTGCACACATTACAGACACACACATAACCACATATATAACAACGACGACAGCAGTGATCATATATATATAATTAATAATAATATATTAATAATAATAGCTTTAATTTATGTACCATGTTTCTCACGCCCAAGGTCGTGTTACAGAAGCATCATTAAAAAATACTAAAAATATCAGTGCACACTGTGAGGTTTTGTGCACCTGCTTAACCAGACGCATGTTGTCTCAGTCCAAGTTCCATGGGTGTGTTTTCCTGCACCACTAACATCTGAACATCTGCTCCATGCCTTAAGCCAAAACCTGCCCTGGGTGGCCGGCCTTCTTTGAAACGCCCCCAGCCAATAGTTAGGCTTCCCAGGGCAAGAGGGCTGAGCCAGTGGGAAAGACAGCCCCCTCCCATTAGGACAGGTGTTGCTCTAGTGTCCTTTCACCATAACCCCTATGGAACAGCCCTGTACTGCAGCGTGGTCAGTGTGTACTGGTCAGTGGTCAGTGTGTAATGGTCAGCGGTCACTGGTCTGTGGTCAGTGTGTAGTGATCACAGGTCTGTGGTCAGTGGTGAGTGTGTAGTGGTCAGTGTGCAATAAGCAGCTTGCAGATTAACAAGAGCAAGTCCATGAACTGTGTGTGTGTGTGTGTGTGTGTGTGTGTGTGTGTGTGTGTGTGTGTGTGTGTGTGTGTGTGTGTGTGATGTCTCCAGAAATAATAGCACAAGGTGAAAGTTTCTGAATACTCAATTCTGATAAACTGACACATGTCTCTCTCTCTCTCTCTCTCTCTCTCTCAGACACACACACACAAACACACAGAAACAGACACAAATACACACACAAACACACCTTTGAAGGGGATTGGGATTTGAAAAGCACTTCAGCAGCACTGATGCCTGACAGAGAAGCAGGATTTTAATGATTCACACACACATTTATGCCAGGGTTCCATCCACATGTTCCTACCATCCTGCCTCTCTCTCTCTCTCTCTCTCTCTCTCTCTCTCTCTCTCCCTCCCCCCCCCCCCATAAGGGCCATATTGAGTGATTTGACCAAGTCCTCCCTCCTGCTTACCAAGCTGCTGTTGCCATGGTTTTTGCAACTGATGGTAGCCGGCTGAGGTCTGTGTGTGTGTGTGTGTGTGTGTGTGTGTGTGTATGACGGAGAGACAGCCTGAGAGATTAAAGAGTATGGGTATGTCGATACCCCTAACCCACATGCTCAGGGGGTTGTGCTGGTGTGGGAGGAGGATGTAGGTCGTCCTGGGAGACGTACGCAGCGTCGTGGTGGAACTGAATCACATGCAGAACTGACTTGTGCAGTGACAAAGCACACAAAGAGGTTTACGACACACACGCTAAGACCCCCGCGTATGTGTCTAACACACGTATGACAGGTCTTTTATGTGTCTGAATGAACGTGTTTGTTTGCACTTTCACACCTGTGTGTGTGATTGTGTGTGTGTGTGTGTGTGTGTGTGTGTGTGTGTGTGTGTGTGTGACTCATTTGGAAGAGAAATGAGTGAATTTTCAAACAATGGAAACCCTCTTGGGGGTCCTGTCTGGAGAAAGTAGTTCCATCTAAATGCAGATTCGAGGAACCCCCCACCCCCCACCCCACCCCACCTCTCCCCACACAATCTTTTTCCCTTTTTGCTCTTGTGAGGGAGAGCAACATCTTCTATCCATTATTCAATTCAAACACTCTCAAATATTTCCAGTCCTCTCATTTTCCTTAAGTCTCATTATATTAAACATCTACAGTTCATTTTGTTTGCTTTCTCTGTCGCAAATTGATTAGGGACTCAGCGATGCATTGTGGGGGAGGAGCAGCACATACAGAGTGCATCTCAAAGTCAAGTTTACTCACGGATCAGACAGCTGATGTGCCTGCCCACACCTCCCAGCTCAATATGATTAACATTTACTTTTACTGTGTGTGTGTGTGTGTGTGTGTGTGTGTGTGTGTGTGTGTGGAGGGGGGGAGTTGACTTAATATAGCTGTTTGAGACAAAAGTTTGTGGTTTGTACTCTAAGCTCAAGAAGCCTGGGAACCTTCAACCCAACCCATATTATTACAGTAGAGAGAGAGAGAGAGAGAGACAAAGAGAAGGAGAGAAAAAAGACAAAGGGAGAGAGATGTGATGGTCAGTGGTCCAGATGTGATGGTCAGTGGTCCAGATGTGATGGTCAGTGGTCCAGATGGGATGGTCAGTGGTCCAGATGGGATGGTAGCCCAGTCCTGCTGTAGAGGAAGTTCACTTGGGTAAATCCATATGTTCACACATGTCTGGACAGTTTCCATCTCATGGCTTTGTTGTAGACACCATAGAAACAGTGTGGTGAATGCCACCCCCTGGACCCGCCCTCTCGACTTCTATTCCCACCCCAGGCCCCGCCCTCTCGACCTCTATTCCCATCCCTGGCCCCGCCCTCTCGACCTCCCAGTGCGTGACATTAAGCCTTCAGGGCCTGCCCAGTGTGCAGTGGGGCTGAAATCAGTGGGCAGCCCCTGCTTTGGTCTGACACACACACACACACACACACACAGACTGTGACAGGGAGAAACAGAGCACATCACTACAATATCACACTCAACTCCCAACACGTTCTTCATTTCCCCTGCTGAAAAGGCTCAAATATTTGTGTGGTAATTTAGGAGTCGGGTCTCAAAGCGGAGAGTTGTGTTATTTCAGAGGAGTCTGGGAGAGTAGTCATCTTTCAGTACTCTTCCTTCTCTCTCTTTAATGAAGTGCTGGGTTTTATTGAACATGTTCAAATAGCAGCATTTTCTTCTTCAGATATTTGGAAAAAAAAAGTTTGAATGCCTTCAACATATAGTTTAAGATATATTTCAATAGGAACGACTCAATAATGTAGCTGGGTTATTTAAGATGAGATAATGAATCATTAATGTTTGCTCTATTTAGCTGGCAATCAAATGACGGAAAATTTCAAATACCAATAGTACTATCATGCCCTCAAATCAAATAAATAATTTTCTGTGACTTGAGTTTATCAGTGGTTCCGTTTGCAGTGCTTCAGGCTGAGACTCGAACTCTGCAGGCAGGGCTGTAAAATGCTGAATACACTGAGAGCTTCATTAGTATAAACTCAAGCCTCTGTAGGGGCTTCACTTTGACAGACTCTCTGTCTTTTTTATGTCTCTGTGGTCTTTTGTCTATCTTTATCTTTCTCTACATTTATTTTTGTCTTTCTCTCTATCTCTTAAAATGGATTTTAAAAGTCAGTCTCTGTCTCTGTCTTTCTCTCTATCTCTTTCTCTCCCTGTATCTCCCAGACCTCTGTCTGTCTTGTTTGGTGTTTGCTCTGCTCTAGTGCACTGCTCTAATGCGCTGCTCTAATGCACTGCTCTAGTGCATTGCTCTAGTGCGCTGCTCTATGTGAGAAACATAACAAGACTCTAGGACTGTGGTGTCATGTGTGTTCACTCTTCCTCTCTCTCTTCCTCTGCAGGGCTGAGTGAGGCAGAAACTCTGGTCATCGCACGTAAGGTGACACACGCCTCTGTGAGAGCACCCCTGGCAGGCTCCGCCTTCCTCCCCTGTGTCTACACCCTCACGCTCCGCCCCTCCCAGCAGGGCGGGACTCCGCGGGTGCGCTGGAGTCACCGTCGGGGCGAGACGGAAACGTCCATCCTGTCTGTGGTCGACGGCGTGGTCCAGGTTCAGCAGGCGTACGCCGGCCGCGTCAGCCTGCCCGGTTACACCGCGGATGCCCTGAACGCTTCCCTATCCCTGTCACAGCTCCGCACCAACGACTCCGGAACGTTCCGCTGTCATGTGGCCCTGGGGTACAGTTATGAGCAGGACACCGTAGCGCTGGAGGTCACAGGTGAGCCCGAGGAGCTAAACACGACGCCAACCAAACAAAGCAGAGTGACCCATCTAAAGAAAGAACAGTGTCAGCGTGTTACCGACGTTCCCGGTACGAAGAACCAGAGCAACTCCTGGATATTTTCAGGCTGGCAGTCATTCCCAGAGTGCTCAGATATGACTGTATATTTAGAGTTGAGTCCAAGGTTTTTCCTTCATTCTCATGTGTGTCTCCCGAGAGCCAATCAGAAGGAGGCCGATGGCTGGACCCAGTTCACTTTGCTAATTAAGAACAAGTTTATGTTTGCAAAACATTTTCTCTGGATCAGCCTCTCATAATCAGCCCCAAGCACTTGCTCATTTTCAAGATGAATAACTGACACAGAGCCAGTGGTGGAGCTGAACTGTACTGTAATATACTGTGTTCACTGCTGTACTGCACTGTGGTAATATCACTAATATCACCCCATACTTTATCAGTGATTACAAACATACTGTCGATTCAGTAATTAGATTTCACCTGTTACCATGTAAAGCCACAGCTCTTTTGACATGCTAACCAGTGGTCACACAGTGGCTCATGCCAAGCAAGTGATCAATTAAGGAAGCTCAACGCCCAGAGCAGCGTGACCCGAGACGTCCGCTTTCATCTGCGGTGTCTGAGTTTTCTGGAGAGGTGCCCTCTCATTAATCCTTCTGCAAAGTGCCAGTAAATTCATTATACTCTAATTACATCAATTCATTCGGTCAATATTATATTAATTTATTCGCTTTCCCCTAATGTTAACCTAGCTTTATTTTCATATTCGTATGAGACTTTCATTTATTTGGCTAATTGTCCAAAACTCTTTAATTGGAGTCATGGGATTGATTACCTGCGACAGAGAGGGTGGTATATATATATATACTTCAAATAAGTCTGTAATAGTGCTGGCCCAGTGTAGGTTTCACTGAAGCTTGTTAATACTCTGACTGTGTGTGTGTGTGTGTGTGTGTGTGTGTGTGTGTTCAGGCGTGGTGTTCCACTATGCCGTACCTACCGAGCGTTACTCTCTGACCTTCACTGAGGCCGGACGCTCCTGTGAGCAGAACTCGGCCCGGTTGGCGTCTCCAGAACAGCTGTGGGCCGCCTTCCACTCGGGCCTGGACAGCTGCTCCGCCGGGTGGCTCAGTGACCGCACCGTCAGGTCAGCAAAGCCTACACCCACCCATACACCACCCACCAGCTTTCAGAAGGCTAAGGTGGCCTCAGTACATTTGCACATTGTTGTAGAGGAATGATGAAGAACAAGGTTTGCTTCCAATACATTTTGCTTGCAGAATTTCAGAATGTTTTGCTTTGAAATGGACAGGAGAGGTCTCAGTTTAATCGATACACGACCACGTGAATGACCTGACAATTCACAAAAAGAATTTTTAAAGAACTTAATGATAAAGTAATCATAAGTGAAACTTTCTAGAATATTGTGAATGAATAGGATTCATATAAAATCCTGGATTCACATAAAACGTCTGCCTTCTGGATGTGTCGACCGCGTTTCAAAAATCCACCACCTGCAGGTCCGTGTGTCCTGGGCTCATCCGTCGGCGGCAGGCTGTAGTGAGTCAGGCCGCACTGGTTCGATTCACACATTAGCACCTCCATTAGCGCCTCCGTTAGCATCTTACCCTTGCATGACATTGCAAAATAAGCACCACAAGAATATGTCCGCAGTCAAACCACTCCGAGCTGTTAATCAGCGACAGTGTGATCCTTGAGCTTTGAGCGGTGACCACACACACAAACGCTCTTCCCTCCTGAGCCCAACCAGGCGTACAGGATCCATTATTAACAGATCAAAGCAATTATTTATTAATGACACTGAAGCCGACACCTCCCCATTTGCATAATGATGTGAATATTTGCACTCTGTTATGCGTATAATCAGCACCGTATCCATCACCTGGGGACTGCTGCAGGGATTTCACGTCTGGCTCCTGTCGTCACAGGTATCCTGTCCAGAAGCCAGAGCTCGGTTGCTACGGACACGTGGAATATTCGCGGGGTGTGAGGAATTATGGGAAGAGAGACCCCTCTGATCTGTTTGATGTGTACTGCTTTGCCGGTGACATGCGAGGTGAGACCCCAGACACAAGGACACACACCATGATGTTTAACCTGCAGCTCCTGTTAGACCTTGGACTTCTTCCCATTATGTGGTTGATTACCACATTGGTAGTCCACACAGGTTCCCGAGACGTGAGTTAATTTTCTGCAGCCTTAAGGAAGTTCCGAAAGAGCAAGTTAATTTCCTTTTCCTGGGTCGTCTTCCTGGGGATTTACAGCAGGCAAGAATCACCGAGTGGATCGCTGAATAAACATGCTTTGTTTACTAAGAAGGCAAACTTTCAGCACTGCGTTGTTGATCTCAGCAAAACAGCTTTTTATATACTCACGCTGAATTTGTGCTTTTTCCTATTGGGTCGCTATGGTGACTGCCTCTTTCCTCTGCTCCCCCGCCCCTCAGGTGAGGTGTTCCCCTCGTCTGCCGCGGGGACTCTCACCCTGCCCCAGGCGGCTGAGCACTGCGCCTCTCTGGACACCCAGCTTGCCACCGTGGGGCAGCTCCACCTGGCCTGGAGGTCTGGCCTGGACCACTGCGTGCCAGGCTGGCTGGCCGACGGGAGTGTGAGGTACCCGGTCAACAAGCCCCGGCCAGAGTGCGGGAGCGGAGAATCGGGGGTCCGGACGCTCTCATCCACAGAGCTTGGTAATGGGACCACCCTGTTTGCTGCGTACTGCTACAGAGGTATGTATACTTATTTAAAGGGCTGGATTACAGGGACAGTTAAACAGTTTTTCACAAATGTTTTATCCTGTTACTTTGTCATTTTTACAGTCAGGTCTTGTTAGAGGTATAAATGTGAACTGGACCAAACTGCAGATTGTTGGAATAAGATGTGTAGTGTATTTGTTCTTAGAATAAGATGTGTAGTGTATTTGTTGTTTGAATAAGATGTGTAGTGTATTTGTTCTTAGAATAAGATGTGTAGTGTATTTGTTGCTTGAATAAGATGTGTAGTGTATTTGTTGTTGGAATAAGATGTGTAGTGTATTTGTTCTTAGAATAAGATGTGTAGTGTATTTGTTGTTTGCCTGTTTAACTGTGCTCATATGCAGAAAATAGTCTAATGGTCTTTGGATGGCTTGTACTGAGGTGATATAAGGGATCTTGAGTTTGGGAGTGTGACGTGTGATAGGAGATGTTCTGTCAGAGGAAAGAAAGAAGAAACACACTCTTGGGTAAATGTGAATCTCCTCTAAAATGACTTCACCTAATAAATTGCCAGCCAAGAAACCACATGGGATTTTTGCCAACATTATGAAGTCTCTCCTGAGACCACTGATGTATATAATGGACGACTCATCATCCAACCCAAAAGAGAACACCAGAGCTGCCTTCAGCACACAGACTCCCAGCGGTAAAACTCTTTTTTAAGCTTTTTATTTACTTCTCCAACTTTTGTCATAGGCTGTTCCTAAAATGAAGCATGTCTCTTACCAAAGGCTTCTCCTCTCCGGTTTGGATGCCCACACCTTCGAAGGGTGGCTGCATGGTTTGGGAGTTTGTCTACTTGGTTTGGACTCTCTTGTCTTTCCAGTCCCTTGCGTGGACAATAATTGGGTCTCCGTACGTGTTTATGTCTGATATGCAAGAGGGAAGATCAGAGGTTGAAAAACAGCGGTGCACCTTCACTATGTGGTTACGTGCATTCAGCCGGGTCGTTCGCCATTACAGCCAATCAGTTAAAGCAGAACAGTTCAGAAAACTGTCAATATTCATGCAACCTGGGCACAAAAATACGACTAAAATTCTAAAAATGATGAAGCATGTGACCAAAAGTATGAAAAGTATGAAAAAGTAAGAAAAATCTTTCAGATCTTTGTCATGTATTTGCCTTTAGTTGAAGAGAACAGCGCAAAAATCAGTAGTGGATGCCAGAAGAAATAACTCTGAAGTTATTTATGATTATTATCCAGTAACCTTTGACGTCTCTGTTTTCATGCTTTCCTGAAACTCAAGGCTCCAGTTGGTCCACTGAGCGATCACGCCCTGAATCCCCTCAGACGTCTAACTGGACAGGTCTCGTAGATCTAGACGCAGAGCCAGCCATTGCTGCTGAAGCTGAGTCCTCTCCAGACTATGTGACCGTGCGTCTCCACCCGGGGGACACTTCTCTAGACTGGAGCGGACAGTCAGAGTCCTTCACAGACAGCCGTCAAGACGAGTCCTCTTCTGGCTCTGAGGTCACCCCGGAGAGTCCCGGTGGATCAGCAAAAGAGGAGGACGAGGATGACGAAGGTCTATCAGGAAGACCAATCATCACGGGGCCCTCGGCTATGCCCAGCACGATGCCCACAACCACACTCTCCTCAACCACACCACCTACCTCACCCTCAACCACACCCCCTACCGTACCCTCAACCACGCTCCCTACCTCACCCTCAGACATGCCCACCACCATACCCTCAACCACGCCCACAATCACACCCTCAGCCACATCCTCAGACATGCACTCCACCATACTCTCAACCACACCTTCCACCACACCCTCAGACATGCACTCCACCATACTCTCAACCACACCTTCCACCACACCCTCAGACATGCACTCCACCATACTCTCAACCACACCCCCTGCTACATCCTCAGACATGCACTCCACCATACTCTCAACCACACCCCCTGCCACATCCTCAGACATGCACTCCACCATACTCTCAACCCCACCCCCTATCACATCCTCAGTCATGCACTCCACCATACTCTCAACCACACCTTCAGCCATGCACACTACCATACTGTCAACCACACCCCCACCCATGCCCACCACTGCACCCTCAGCACCACTCACCACCACACTCTCACCCACAAGCACCACCACACCATCAGCGTTGCCCACCAAAACACCTTCAGCCACACCTACCACTGCAGACCCAGAAACACCCACTTCTGAGCCTACCAATAGGAGGAGCTCCATACAGAACATTATGAGCTCACTATGGAAACCATGGAACTATCTAACAGGAGATGAAGAGGAGCGTCAGTGGACTACTCACAGTCCAGATACCACTGTGACATTTGTGACTACAAACTTTAAGGTTTCTTCAGTCACAAAGTCTGCTTCTCCAGAATCAGGTGACGTACCATGTGATACATTCTTATTCAAAAATCTTTGCATGTTTTTCCTCTTGAATCACACTTTGACAGATGGCCTTCGAAACCAGACCGTGTTCTGCCCCAACTCTAGTGGCTCTTCTCATTAAGCACGTCTTAAACTCATCTCATTAAGCTGGTCTTCTGGACCTCCCCTGCTGGACCTCCCCTCCTGGACCTCCCCTCCTCCTCCATCCTACTGTCTCAGCTCTCTTCTCTCTCTTTTATTCCAGCTGCCTTTATGTCCATTTTCAAAAGGCTGAGCTTGAAGTGATCTTGAAGGGGGCTCTCCCCCCAACCCTCTACTCTCTCCCCCCAACCCTCTACCCTCTCCCCCCAACCCTCCACCCTCTCCCCCCAACCCTCCACC
>JAOXYF010000004.1:2404610-2418928 GCA_028565775.1 Sternarchorhynchus goeldii
ACCAGACTCGCATGAACAGTTCCTCCACCCTCTACCCCCCACCCTTTTGCTCCAGCTGCCCTTGTTTTTTTTTCATTCAGCAGTAGGAACGAAGTTACCATTGAGTGTCCTTCGCCTTTTATTCGGCGAGTCTGTCGCCGGGGGCGATGCGGATGGTGGCGAGGGCGGTTCTTAGAGATGGCGGAGGTCACAGCGCTGAGTGTCGGGGTGTTTAGGCAGGTGGCAGGTGCAGCGAGAGGCTGCTGGCCGTGGTGTTGGCACTGTCACCCGGGCCTCACTGTTGGATGTTGGCACTGCCACCTGGGCCTCATTGTTGCATGCAGGACTTTTTGTACTGAACAATTGCATCATCACACCTGGCTCCCAAGTGAAGGGAGTACAGTGATACCACTGTTCCTACTCTTGTTAGTTATGTAACGTATGACAACAGAGGGTTAGGAGTTTGGCAGAGTGGTTCTGGAAAAAGCACTGGGCGCTTGAGCCTCCTGATTCACGCTGGTCACTGACTCTCACATACTGATCCCAACAATTTTATGAACTCTTAATGCTTTTTTCAGCCCAACTATTCCACCACACGTGGAATTTATATTCACAATCATAACTACATGACCTGCATGCGAAGTGAATGAATACTGAACCCTGAGCCAGGATGCATATTCTTGATTAAAACTCATCAATCTCTTGACCATTTTTTTAAATGTAAATTCACACTCATTCGCTAAATTCACACTCATCAGTTCTCGTTAGTAGATTAGCCACAAGCCCTGTTAGCGTGTGAGCACGGGGAAGGGGAGCGTGGACTTTCTGGTGTTCGGTATCATGAGTTCAAGCTCAAACAGAGCTTCGCACAGAAGATTGGCTGTGTTGGGTCCGGAGGGCTTTCAGAGAGAGAACATTTTACCCAATAAATCTAAAGTTTCCTCTTCCAGAGGGGATAAAGCAGAACCAGGGCAGGTCCGTTTGAGCCATAATGAATGTTACCTTGTCGCTGCTGCTTCTCATTAAACCCAAAGCCCGAGTTCCCTGTTCTACAGCAGGCCGACCAGAACCAACATTTGCTCTTGTCTTCTCCTACTTCAAATGGCCCCAGACCAGAGGCAGAGTCAGAAGCATCCTGGATCTCACTGTTAGCTGCATAAAGGAGGACCACTTTCTTCTGCACACACTTTGTGATGCAGCCCAAGCTTGTCTGCTGGCCATGGTGTTTGAAAGGCTAATCTTGCAGGGTTCTGATCCAGGTGTGGTGCCCTCTGTGCTCTGCTGACTTCATTATGGAAGAAGAGTCTGGTGGAAGAAGTTCCAGTTCAGCAAAGGGGTATTTAGTTCCCTCTCTGCTCTCCTGACTTCATTAGTGCAGATACCTTGGCTGGCCCAACGCTGACCTACGCCATCAATGTTTAACAGCAGATGGAAAGTTAGCTTTGTCATCTACATTATTAACATCCATTTTCCACTAAGGAAGCATTGCAGTCTCGAGGCTCCAGCTTCTCTTTTCTTTGGTTGGAAGGTAAACCTGAGCCAGACAGGCAAAGACAGCATCACCCTGTCACAGAACACCACCGTTCGCTCCCCTCCAACAACATGCCTTTGACTGCAGTCAAAGAAAGACAGCCAGAGAGGTTTTCACTGATTAATAAAAAATGTGGACGTTGTCGTGGAGAATGATAAAAGTATAAAATGATAGTGCAAGGCGAGTGAGTAAATAGTCACATTTTTACTCTTGTTGACATGTTGACCTGCCACTGATATAATGATGCGTGGACTTAATTAGTTTGAGTCTGAAGCACATTGAACTCTGTGTGCAGGCAAGGACATCTCATCCATGGCACATGTTTCATTTATAAACCAGTAGAAGCCGCAGTTCTGTAGTAAGGGGACCTAAACTAAAGTAACGACTGAATGATTCGAGTGGTTGGATCGCTTAATGTGTCCCAGTTATACACAAGCAGTCCTAGTCATTTGACAAATACCCTTTTTGAACATTATTGGTTGTATTTTTTTTCTCATGATACAGTATGTTTTATAGTGTAAGTTGTTTTCAATAATTGTGCGAAATCGTTTTACAATCGGACTCCAGCACTCAGGCGTGTACACAGCTGGTGCGTGAGAACCTTCGGCCGCGCTCACCCAGACTACAATCAAACAGGCCCCCTTCCTGCACTCTGGAGCGAACAAATAGAGACAGGAGATGTGACAAGCAATTACGCGATGAAATCGTCTGGCATACGTCTCTCCCTCTGGTCTCCCTAGCAACTCCTCTGAGGAGTGTCAGAAAGAGAATGCAGTAACAAGGCTCATATAAACACGGCTCCTAATTGTACACACGATTGAGGCTGGTGACTTATTTAAACTTACACTCTTTGAACAGAAGGCAGATGTTGAAAATCTTCTCAGAGGCACAAATAACAATCACCAGTTTCTTTTTTACTTATTGCTAAACAAAGTCCCAAATTTCCCCACTGATTTTATTTGAGAGAAACAGTTGATATGAACTTTTGATGAGTTTCACACCCATGACACACACACACACCACATGCATTTTCTTTTCAGCAATGGTCACCTGAGAATCAGTGGTGGAACGATTGATTCTGGGATCCAATGAAAGATCACAGTAGATCACCTCCATCTTTCCACCTATCACATCCCTCCAACCAATAATTACCTTTATATTTTCCCTGGATTGCCATGCAACTGGGGTGTGTCAGACCATCAGGACTACTGACACTAGTGATGTGTCATTCAGCACTACTGATGCTAGCGATGTGTCATTCAGGACTACCTACCGGACAATACTTAAAACGTGCTGAATCCACTCGAAAATGATCAATAAGTAAATCACGCAGACGAAGATCTAAGGGTCCGACCATCCGCGATATGTCCTGTGTCAAATTAAACGATTCTGTTATACGAGTGCTGTCCGATATATCGATCACTTATTGATCGCCAAAAAAAGTTGAAGTCGCTAAACTCATTAAAAATTGTCCATCACTAATCTATACCAGCATTAGTTCTAACATTATGTACAGTTCCACAGCTTGTTTGGCAGTACTTCATTTTGAATTTAAAATATTAGTAAACTTCCTCCCTCTTTTTGTCATTCTCTGTTCTACTCAGATAAATTTGGTTTTTTTTATTTTTTCTTTCTCAACATTCAGAAAATCACTTTGAAACACAAAGATATCCGTTGTTCACTTACACCAGTCTGCAGTCACACAGTTACACACTCAGGTAAAAGCACAGAATAAGATCATTACATCCATGAGCAAAGGGTGGCACTGTAATAAAATCACTAAACATAATTGCTATATTTAAAAATGATTTAACATCAACAGATATTACTTGGATTAGTCCCTGGGCTCATGTGGACTGGGTCTTTGCCTAATCCAGTTCTGCTGAGATCCACGTACGCGTTTGTGGGTGCGCAGTGAGGCTAAATGAGTGTAGCTTATCTCGGCTCAGCCCACGATAGGCGTGTGGTGTGGTGTTACTAATAAAGCTGGGGTTTAATCACAGGAGCCATAGTGGCTGTCTGAGCCGTAATTACTTCTTGCTTGTGTCTCTGCAGGGCTGATGTCATGGTCTGGGAGCAGCTCGTCTGGTCACCCTTCTTCAGCTGGTGATAAGTTAACCGTCTCTCCCCATCTCGAGAGCACGGTGCCCCCCTCTGCACTGATTCTTACGGTCACCGAAGAAAGTCCAGGCATGACTTCGACTGTAGCCTCAGGAGAATGGGCAGCAGTGGTGACGGAGGTCCTTCAGCAGGAAGCCGTGAGCACTGACCTGGGGAGTGAGGCAGGGGTGAGTCCCGGGTCCTTTGGAGTTCCGCTGACTGAGGCAGAGGAAGAAAATGCGAAGGGGACCGGGGCTCCGGAGGGTGACGCCTTGGAGAGCAGGAGGCTGGAAGCAGAGGGCAGCTCCTGGGGTGATACGGACCTAACAGACGATGTCGCCAGAGCCCCAGAAATGGTGGCAACAACAGGGATCCCACCCAGCCCTCCACCCAGCGCCGAGGGTGTCGAAGCTGCAACCACGCAGCACACAGAAGTGAGGATGTCCATGGAGGCCCGAAGAGAGTTCAGACAGAAGGACAGTCCCACACAGCCTGGCCAGCAGAACAAGGAAACGACCACAGTGGCTGCTGTTCCACAAACCTTGCTGCCATCCGAGGCCGAAGCTGGTGACCAGACCACACCAATCCTGGATGTGCCTACTTCCGTCTCTCCCAGCGTGGGAGAAATGGGAAGCGCCCCCCCCACAGACGTGGATAAGGCCCAGCTGTCAAGCCTTGGAAGCCTGTTGCCTGGCAACCTAGAGAGTGGCCACTCTGAGGCTATTAGAAGCAATGGTTCACATGGTTCGGAAGGTACGTCTGGATGCCTCTCTCTCTCTCTCGATCTCTCTCTCTCTCTCTCTCTCTCTCTCTCTCTCTCTCTCTCCTTCTCTGTCTCTCTCTCTCTCTTTCTTCCCTCTTGCTGTTATTTGAACCTTTTAGAAACGCACCACCTGGTCCATTTGTTCATTTATTTAGCTCCCCTGCAGGCAGAACGGTCAAATGGTGTCAGAGTAGACATGAAGAACGGTGCGGTACGCAGTAAATCTCTCTGCTGTCGTCACCACTGCTGCATGCAGGCGTCACCAACAACGACCCCCTTATCATAACAGCTACTTGCTAAATTGACATTGTGAATAGTATCAATGCAGATCCCAAACAGGGGAAAAAAACAGTGGATCAGTGGCCCAGTATTTCCTGCTTGTACAGCGACTCCGTCCCAACGCAGCACAA
Source organism: Sternarchorhynchus goeldii (assembly GCA_028565775.1). Lineage (NCBI taxonomy): Eukaryota > Metazoa > Chordata > Actinopteri > Gymnotiformes > Apteronotidae > Sternarchorhynchus > Sternarchorhynchus goeldii. Next base: position 2,409,394 of record JAOXYF010000004.1, read on the forward strand.
TGCAAACACTGGTTTTACATTATATGACAGGATGTGGCAGCTGGTTAAAAGACCACAAGCGGCCGCTGGCTGAGGTGAATGAGCAGAGAGCTACTCAGCTTCAGAGGGCCTTCAGAGGAATTAAGGACGTGCTTCATCGTTCCCCTTAGACCCACACTAGCAGCGAATTGGAGCTAATAGTCATACATTAAATCTAAATCAACACTCCCTACATCTCCCAGGATGGACTGTGGTAGTACAGCAGTAAAGGGCTTTACACCCAACTCAACCCATTACTAGGATAAAAGGCAGCTAATACCAGCAGACTGCAGTCTTTATACTCATTACATGTATCCAATATGCACACCAGACTCTTCTAGAGATACTGGTCTCTAGAACTGAAGGGTTCTGGAGACCAGGGTGTCTGGTACTGGAGGGTTCTGGAGATACTGGCATCTGGAGCTGCAAAGTACTGGAGATAATGTTGTCTGGTACTGGTGGGTTTTGGAAATACTGGTGTTTGGTACTGGTGGGTTCTGGAGAAACTGGTGGTTAGGGTTGTCCTGGCTGACAATACAAGTTGAAGAGGGAGATTTGTTACATCAGTTTATTTGAACTGGATGTTCAAAGCTCTTTTGAATTCATAACACAGTTTGACTTTGGCTTGATGTTTTGGTCGATCTGGTCTGATGGATGATTAGGGTTAGGAGCTACTAACCCTCTACTAACCCTCTTCAACCATTCCTGGAGCTCTGATATGCATGAACACAGATCCCCAGCACAGATGGCAGTCTGGATCATGTATGCATATATGCACTGCATTCCAGGTTTGGTCTGTTTGATCTCTACCACCATCTCTGTCTTATCTGTTCCACTTCAGGGATGCGCCCCAGGGAGAGCGTGATAACATCAGCGGCCTGCCTGTATCAGCTGATAACTGATCTAACTGAGTCATTATGTTCATCTATGTTTGACATCAGTGTTTGGCAGATATTAACCGTGATGCGTCAATTAACCCGTCGTGGATCACACACACACACACACACACACACACACACACACACACACACACACACACAATGCCGTTCTTTTTCCACTAATAAAACTTAGTGGAAGACTTCAGAAAGGACATGACAGTTATTTATAGCAAAGCTGCTGATGTTTTTTGAGCCGTTATCATCCATTTGTGGTAAATGTGATAACATGGTAGAGACATGAGAAAAAATAGATATATCACACCTATTTCTGTTCCATTTACTCTCATCCTCTTGGCTACAGTAAAGCAATTAATATGACCAACTCTTGAAGGGCACGTAATCATAGACCAACTGGCTGTGAGTTCTGGTGAGAGATAACAGGAGAGCCAGAGCTTGTACACGTAGGATCAGTCATTTGATGATGAGGATGAGGATGATGAAGGCAGTAAAATCAAAAGCTTAGAAACTAACATTAAGTTAAAGGATCTATGTGACAATGTCCTGCCCTGTCCTGTCCTGTCCTGTCCTTTCTTGTCCTGTCCTGTCCTGCCCTGTCCTGTCCTGTCCTGTCCTTTCTTGTCCTGCCCTGTCCTGTCCTGTCCTTTCTTGTCCTGTCCTGTCCTGCCCTGTCCTTTCTTGTCCTGCCCTGTCCTGTCCTGCTCTGTCCTGTCCTTTCTTGTCCTGTCCTGTCCTGCCCTGTCCTGTCCTTTCTTGTCCTGTCCTGTCCTTTCTTGTCCTGCCCTGTCCTGTCCTTTCTTGTCCTGTCCTGTCCTGCCCTGTCCTGTCCTGTCCTGTCCTTTCTTGTCCTGCCCTGTCCTGTCCTGTCCTTTCTTGTCCTGTCCTGCCCTGCCCTGTCCTGTCCTTTCTTGTCCTGTCCTGCCCTGCCCTGTCCTGTCCTTTCTTGTCCTGCCCTGTCCTGTCCTGTCCTTTCTTGTCCTGTCCTGTCCTGCCCTGCCCTGTCCTGTCCTGTCCTGTCCTACTGTCTTATTATTATTATTATTATTATTATTATAATTATTATTATTATTAGCCATTGTTCTAGCACTTCAATCTAGAGAAAATCAAGGATATCATCATATTTGTATGTTCTAGTGGATGAATGGTGTTTACAGACAACGTGCTGGAGGGAAGCCAAAGAATAAACACGGGGAAAAAACACAGCATGTACAGTAGAGAGATACCACACACACACACACACACACACACACACACACACACAGACACACGCATACACACACACACACACACACACATACACATGCACATGCACATTCACATACACTCATACATGCACTTTCTCCATCCTGGTGATAAAGAGGAAGAAAGTTTGCCCTCTGTGTTACAGACATGACCAGAATCAGAAATGAGCTGTTACTGGCTGTATGAAGGACACACAAAGACGTTCATTAAGGAAGAAAGAATTCCTCCAAAGGCCTCCAGAAACTAACCCTAACTAACCCTAACTGTAATCCTTCCATGTTCCTTAATACACTCTCTATCTCCTACTCTGTACCCGTTCTCCCTCTCTCTCTCTCTCTCTCTCTCTCTCTCTCTCTCTCTCTCTCTCGCTCTCACTCACATCTCAGTCCCACTTGCTCTTTGTGTTTTTTCTTCACACACACACACACACACACACACACACACACACACACACACACACACAGACTCCCCTGCTCTGCTTATGTGTGCACCAGTCTTTAAGTCACTCCCCTCTCCAGTGCTCTCCTCTCCAGTGCTCCTTTTTCTAGTGAACTCCTCTCCTGTGCTCTCCTCTCCAGTCCTCCCCTCTGCAGGGCTCCTTTCTCCAGTGCTCCCCTCTCCAAGTGAACTCCTCTCCAGGGCTCCTTTCTCCAGTGCTCCCCTCTCCTGTGCTCTCCTGTCCAGTGCTCCTTTCTCCAGTTCTCCTCTGAGTTTGAGCAGTTTTGTTAAGACTTTGAATAATCCATAACAATACCTCCACTCCTCCCACCTTCAGCCAAGCAGTGTTTACAAACCCTGCACTGATATTACGAGCATTACATCATAGGTCAGATAAGGAACTCTGATCCTCTCTCTCTCTCTCTCTCTCACACACACACACACCACCCATCAGACAGGGAGCTCTGCCCCTCTCTCTCTCTCTCTCACACACACACACACACACACCACCCATTGTGAATGCTACCTCTCCTTATTGGTCATGAAAACCTTGGCTTGAGGTCAGTATCAGAGAATATATCCAGAAATAAACACATATCTAACCATGGTGTCTGTCCTCTCAGTCGATGAGACTGAGCTCACTGAACTGAGAGAGTGTTATATCTGATTAGGCTGATCAGTAAGGAATCTCACGGGGTGAGATTGAACTGAGAGAGTGTTAACTAACTACACGATCAATACAAACTACCTATAGTATACCTATACAAACTAACTACACAATCAATACAAACTAAAGGCTTCAAATCACAGGAGAGACTGTATACAAGACTTTACAAGCAATGTGGGAAGAAATCGTGCTTATATCTACTGAAGGGGAACTGGGAACAGGTGAAAGTGGTTGATGCTCAGGAGATGCAGGTCGGACTGAGGCCGTGGTGGCCGTGGTCCAGGTAGGTGAAGGTATGAAGGTATGTGAGGTGGTTGTAGCTCTAATAACTCTCCATTACCATTTGTATCCACATTTAGGAGAACCGCAGGCGGAGTTCATGAGTGGTTCCTATATTTAGTGCTACTGTTAGTGCTGGTCATTCTTCCAGGTGTGTAACTGGGAGAAGCTTCTGGTCTCTGGTGAGGCATTATGGGAGACACAATTAAGGATACCGTTGAAAAGCCGCTTCTCACCTCCGCAGCGACACAAACTGACCTGCATTGATTTCCATCCTTGTGGGCACCCAGCGTGTCTGACGACGAGCACCCCTCTCGTCCTCACAAAACCAATTATCCAAGCAAACAAAGTGAATGGCGAGATTATGCAAATCTGTAGCCAACGAATAATTACAGCCTCGCCAGTGATCCGCGAGCCGTTGCATAACGAAGATGCCAGGCTCATTAGCGTAATGTGGTAGAAAGCACCTAACGAGCCAATTAAGGCCAAGACCATCGTTTGCCACTTAAAGCGCAGAGCGGCTCGTAATTAACGTCTGGCCAGGGAGAGGATCTGGTGGGGGGCACTCCAAGCAGGTGGAGGTTTCTTTTTCTCTCCCTCTCTTTCTCTCTGAGGTCCACTCCTATCGTGGTTACTATGACGACTGGGCCTGAGTCTATCAAATGTGCTCAGAAGAGTTTGTAAAGTGAAGAGCGAGATAAAGGGGGGGTTGGGGGAGGGATACAGAGATAACGAAGCACAGACTAAGAATGAGAAGGAGAGTAGCAGTGGTGGAGGCAGCCGTGCCCAGCGACCGTGCCCAGCGACCGGGCCCGGCGACCGTGCCCAGTGTGCGGACCACCTGGCCAGGTCGGGCACAACAGGCCGTAGTGGCACTAGAAGTTCTGCCCCAGTGTTTGGCAGCTGTTGAGGTTTGACTGTAACCGGGGAAGGTGAGATCTCTCGAGGAAGCGCACTGCGATGTTGAACTGCCTGCTCGGGCGCGTGCCGACGTTTGCGTCCACAGCGCGACCGGTGATACCAGGACTTTAAATTCCAGGAGCGCAGTGTCTGTTAGCCGCACTGCAGGTATTAAACGCTCACTTTTCAGGCTGGTGCAGTTTAGCCGCTGTTTTTAAACTCAGCGCTGTTTTTAAAGTGGAGGCGAGGGGAAGGTTTGCCGTTTCTCGTCCAGCTCAGGGAAGCACCATCCTCTCTCGTTCATCCGAGTGCCGTAGGCACCGCTGGGCACGGCGGTGGGTGGAGCAACGATGATTCTGAGCCTCAGCCCGCTGTCTGCCCAGAACATCTCGCTTAGATGAAGTTTCTCTGCTTCAGCGACTCGGAAGCCAAAACAGGAAGTTTCAAACAGACTCTCTCTGTTTCTGTCTCCCTCCTTCTGCCCCTCTCGCTCTGTCGCTCTCCTCTCTCTCCATCACTCTCTCTCTCTGTTTCTCTGCGGGTCGGTGGACGTGAGTGTTGTTGAGTTCATGTTGTCGAGACGGGTTTGTCACAATGCAGGTCAAAGGCGAACGCGTCCAGCAGCCAGAGATGCATTAGGGAGTAGTGAGCACTGAACCTCTCCTCTGAAAGCCTATTACAAGCCTCAGTAAGCGCCGTTAGATCACAGCTACTCGCTGGCTCAGATCCTTGTATGTGTGTGTGTGTGTGTGTGTGTGTGTGTGTGTGTGTGTGTGTGTGTGTGTGTGTGGTGTTAGGGTGATAGCATGTATATCTATATGTGCATCTGTGCGTGTGTGTGTGTATAGTGTGTGTATATGGAGGGTGTGTCTGTGTTGTTTTGTTGAAGCTTTGTTTGTCTCTCAGGTGTTGGGGGGTAGATGGTCCCTCAGCTTCACTGGACCTGCTGCTTCATCTGCTTCACTTTGAGCCTCAGTTTTGCTGCACATGCCAAAACACATCGTTTTTTTCCCACAGCAGGGATTTGACTGCACACTTATGCTGCTGTATGGTTTTTTATCCTTCGGGTGGGTCTGGGCACCATCCAAGAGAGAACGATCCCTGTGCTGACCTCTCCACGCCTGCCTCTCTCACACAAACTGCAGCTCAGCATCTTTAAATAGAAGCTTGTGAAGCCTAGACCAGTGACTTTCGAGATATTTAGGCAGGTGCAGATTTGAAGCCCCAGTGTTCTGCTTTCTGCTGGTACTATAAATACAGTGATGCCCGGTACATTTTCCATGTGCTGTCGCAGCGTGTGAAGGCGTGTGGTAGTTCGGCGTGGACGAGTCGCTGGCTGGGTGCGTCTGCCAGGGTGATAATGAGCGACTGATTGTGACAGAGCTGTCAGGGAGTCACTACTGTTAATGACCCGTGTGTGTGTGTTGTGTGTGTGTTGTGTGTGTGTTGTGTGTGCGTTTGTGTTGTTTGTTCTCACTCCACAGCAGAGGACAGATGCAGTTGTTTGCATGGAGGCACGTGTCTCCCAGATGGAGAAGGTTTCCGCTGTTTTTGCCCACAGGGTTACACTGGAGAGAGCTGTGAGATCGGTGAGTTCACTAATGCTTCTGGGTATGACTTTACACTGGAATCTTCTCTGTGCTGGAATCTTCTCTGTGCTGGACGCTTCTCTGTGCTGGACGCTTCTCTTTGTTAGGGAAGTCCACCTTGTGAGCCGTTGGAACACAGCACTGGGGGTTTTACCGCAGGCCAGAGAGCATTTGGGAATCTCCAGGTCGCCATTAGCAAATTGCCATGGAAAGTGGGGCGGGGTGAAAGGTCACCAGCTGCCCCGCAAGACCAGGGTCACCTCACTGAGCAATACTGAGGTGAAAGGTCAAGTAGTCCATCTTGGGTGAGACACAGAAATGAGTGCAGTGGGGTCAAGCTCTCTGGGCAGGTCAAGCTCTCTGGGCAAGTCAAGCTCTCTGGGCAGGGCACTTTGGGCCATTTTTCTCTTCCTGACTGATTGTAGCACTATATACCTTTTCATGAAACAGTTTGAATGATGAGTCACTGTGTTCTAAGCAGCAAAGTTCCTCTTAAATGACGCTGGTTATGTCCTCAGGATTTATTCAGCCCTGCTTGATAGTGTGAGGTTCATTTGTGATGGGCTTCAGCAATGAATGCTCCAAAACAGCAATGGCAGTTGCCAACGGTAACTGTCTCCTGACGATGCTTATGTTAAGACCCTGTTTGGCAGCCCCCCCATCCCTGTGAATTATAGTGTTTTTGTAAACATGATATACTGACTTAATTTCTTTCTTTTCTCATCAGTCATTGCTCACTACTGGCAAGGCGTAATCGGGTTCAGCTGGATGATTATTTGATCTACCTGCATTCCATAGCAGCATTGCAGTGTAATTGTCATATTTCAAGTCAAAGCGGTGAACCGGCGTTAATCTGATTTAAACGATTTGCACCTCCACAGTGTTATCGGCCTTAGCAGGCAACACAAAACATGGCGCATCAGGAACGGGAGAAAGCGCCCGAGCACTCGGCCCGGGCAAGATCTGCAGCAGCTGTACAGAACCAGGCCCCTTTTGCATAATGCATGAGGAGATCGAATATTCATGAGGAGCAAAAGCACGTCGCGCCGCTGAGGGAATAGAAAACGACCTCAGCAATCTGGGCTCTGGCATCTTGAATGACCCACTCCTGTGCTGCCCTCCTCCTTTTGACAAACTGCAGATAAATATATCACACGTAGCTTGTTAGAGACTCATAAACAGTGCACTGAGTGTTGCACAGGTTTCTCAGGAAACGTGCCGTGGAGCAACTTTTTCAGGCTAATGAAGTTAAAGTTCTACACCTTTTCTGCCAACCACATGACCGCTGGTTACTGGTTTGGATGTAGTTGGGTAAACACGTTGTGAATGTTAATGAGGGAAAGACCTCCAGGAGGTCTGGAGTAGAAGGGTCTGCTGTTTAGCTGATGTGTTTTAGTGGTGGAGAACCTTATTAACTCTTCATATGTAATCCACGGTTTGACTTGTCATTCAGAGCAAATGGGGACAATCAAGGCCACCTTCCTAATCATCAGCCGGTCGCCTGTCGCCTGCTAGTCCTGATCCACACTGTAGAGTGATTTCCACCCGATCAAATCCTCCCACTCAACCTGTTCTGGCTGAGCCCAGAGCTCAGAACGGTTCCCTGGACATTGTACCATTTACAACGGAAAATGTCGCGGAGGTGTAGTGAGGTGGAGGTGTAGAATGGAGATGGAGATGCCTCTCTCTCCTGCCTCTCTCCTGCCTCTCTTTCTCCTGTCTCTCCCTCTCCCGTCCCTTTGTGACACATTAGCACTGCAGTCTGAGCCTCCCCTCCCCTCCGGCTGCCGTATGTAGATTGAGATTGTGAGATGGTGAGCGTAAGACAGCAGCTACTGGGAGAACCACGGGCGTCGTTGTGGTCTGCTAGCACCTATTCTTCCATCGTTATAGCAGCATAAAATCAGCAGGGAAGTGCTGATCGGAAGCTGTTCCACTTTATTACCAGACCGATACTCATTCTGTATTACATCCTAGGGTATTAAATTACCAACCTGTTAGAATCAAGTTCACAAGCTACATAAAACCACCCGTGAAGCGTTTAGAGGGTTTTATATATGCAGATGCTGGGTGTTCATGAGCACATCAGTCTCCTAAAGAGACTGGCGCTTGTGCCAGTGCAACACTGCAAATCAGGGAGAAGTTTGGGAGAGGTAGAGCCAATGATTAGAGAGAGGTGGGGCCAATCATAAGAGAGGAAGGTGTGGTCAGTGACGAGAGAGAGAGGAGAAGCCAATGATGGGAAAGGCGGTGACGGGGAGGCGGGGGCCGTTGGAGGCGTCAGTAGCCTCTTCGTTAGGAGAGCCGTCTTTCCCGTAAGATTCCCGGGAATCGTGTTCTAGCTTAGCATCACAGCAGCTTTTCCAAAAGATGTGCTGAACTTGAGCTCATCCACCTGGCAATGCCTTAATGCCCAGGGACGAGCAGCACATTCAAACGCTCATCCTTTGAATAAAATCGCACATGGAGTCTTTGTAGTACAGACATCCCCTTTAAATAGTCGTAACTGCAGCAGGTGTGAAATGACCTCCCTGAGTAGAAGCGGCTTTGACGCAGACTGCCCCCCCCCGTCCTTCAGTGATATGGTACGGCCCAGTCAGAAGCCCCAGACATGGCTCTCACTGCTGTAAAAGATCCGCTTACTTACTGCTCTGACCCGGGGGAGTTTAGTTAGAATGGGAGTCAGGTGTAAGCGGCCTCAGTAGTGGATTCATGTCCACTCCTGAAATCAGTTTTCTTCTCACCACCAGAGCTGCCCTCCGGACTGAGTCTCAGACAGAGCCGTGGAGGGCATTGGTCTGCCATCCTGCCCAGGATTTTCCTGTCCATTTTGCTGTTGGCCCTGGTTGTAGTACTAACACAGATGGTCAGTGTTTGGCCTTTAGAGACACTGAGCTGTGAATATGATCTTTATATAGAACTGGATACACTGACTGCTGTCTCTGATATTTTAACTGGATTTGTTTTGTAGCTTGTGTGTGTGTGTGTGTGTGTGTGTGTGTGTTTGTGGATGTGTGTCTGTAAATCTGTAGTGACCTCACTAAATTTGATCACTGCTGTCTCCAGGTTCTAATATTATCTAACAGTATTGCTAGACAACCCTTACCTGTTTCTTAATCACTTCCTACGTGGGTGGAAGTGTCTTGGAAAAATCTGCACATTTTGATCACAAATTGACAGCGCTGAGACGTACTTTAAAGCCATTCGGCAACAGAATCGTTTTAATATAATTGTGTAAAATGGTTTGCTTGGAGGACTGAGGGAGATGGAGTAGAGCCTCTCTAATGGAGCACCAGTCTGATGGGGCGTTTCCTCACTGGGTCTTCAGCTCATGGCTCCAAAGCCTTTACTAACCGTGAGCACCTAACAACAGCAGTGGAAGTGTCCACTCTAAGAGATATAAGAGATCGCTGGAGCACCACAAACAACAACAACACCATGGTGTATTTATATACATGTAACAACACCATGGTGTATTTATATACATGTAACAACACCATGGTGTA
>JAOXYF010000004.1:2429088-2449088 GCA_028565775.1 Sternarchorhynchus goeldii
TTTGTTTGTTTTCCTCTAGTTTACCTTTTATTTACTGCTTGTGTTTGTTTCATCTCGTCTCTCATATAGGTATTGGCTGAACTGCCTGAGTTCTCTTCCAGAGTGCTCCACTCATTAAAACATCTAATTCGACGCTTTTCTGACTATCAGCTGTTTTTTCAGCCCAGACACATAATGTATATTAATTATCCATAAGTCATAATCCATAATGTAGACAATGGAGTTTTAAAACCTAGATTTTTTTCACATAAGGGCCAAAGGAATCTGTCTTGGCGAAGACGTTTTAGTCCGCATTCGTATCATCATGCGGAAGTGACTGTCCGCTCTTCAAGAGCAAAACCGGTCTGGAAAGTTCGAGTACTGTTGCTCTGACGAATTTGTGATGTTGCGTTTAGTTGCTTGTGTTGAACCGCTCGACGTTTTTGTTGTCGTCCATCTCATTCTAACACGTGGTTGCAGAGGAAGAATTTCTGTAGTCGCTTTGGCGTTAACGGTGGCGCTGTACCTGGTACGAGCAGGTGTGAGACCGTGTAATTTCGGGACCCGTTGAGGTGGGACGATTCAGTGCGATGTGTAAGTGCTGTTATTTAGAGAGGTTGCCTTTAACATTTAATAATTTGTATGACTGTGTTTCGGTGATGTGATTACTGCCCTGTGTGCGTGTGCGCGCGTGCTTTTGTCGTGATGTTGAACGTTTTTATACTGTCCAAAAACAAACAAAAAAAATGAACCAGTTCACACTCCCACACGATCTTTATAAATCCAACATTCGTTCTATAGTAACTTCACGACCTTAATATATAATAGTGTGTGTTTTTGCGTTCTTAGCAGCTTATTCTGTTCTGTATTTACGCAGTTTGCCTTATTCTCTAAACTTTGCTTGCTGTCATATTACATGTATCCTGTTCTGTATGTTTATTTAAAACATGTATTCCTATGGTGTTTAGACAAAAAGAGACCAACACAGGTAACCTGCATCGCAGGTTTAAAGCCCAAACAAGTCCATATTGCTATTTTAACTGAAAAATAAGCATTTCATCATCTGGTTGTCCTTTCGTTTGTTAATTCTGTGATGCTCAACAATCTCTGGTGTCTTATTGTGCTTTCTTTTACCTTCACGGAAAACGGAAAAGAAATGTTTGTCCCAACCCAAAGGCCCTTCCATTCGTCTCTACACAGTCGCCATCTTTGTATCGGGCAAACACAACATAAGTTTCATCAGGCTTCAGCCGTGTCGCTTTCAATTATTTGATGTTCCTCAAATAATTTTAAAAAAAGAAAAAGAAGGGAAAAAGAAGAAATGATGGGAGAAATCAGTTGAGATTTTTTTAGTGACGCTTGTAATTGCAAAGTAGCGCCTTAGCAGCCCGCCCTGTTTGGAAGTCCGTCAACCAGTACAATGGTGCTTCGGTTACAGCAGCTGCGGGGAGAGGCGTGATGGATTTGGTCTCTGAGATAATGTGTCCTCTTTTTTGGTGTTCTTATGACTTCTCGTTGCTGTGTTATGTTCTTTAATAAGCTGGAAACAGACCAACAATAAAACTGATTGAATCATTACTAGCACTTGTGTTGAGACCTTCTTGATTGAACCGGTTACTGTGGAAAGCTGAAACCGTTCATTATTTTCAGTTCTATATTTGTAAGCAAGCATGATACAAACGTATAACAAAAAAACAAAACTCCACACAACTTATGAGGCATATAGGATAGGATCACTTTCACTTCACTAATATGTGTAACTTTAAACATACATTGCTCTGTTTTGCAATAACCCTGAAAACCAGGCACTTTTATTGGCCAGTAACAAAGTGAATCAGGGTGTTTGATCTTCACAGCTTCACAGTAATTTGGTTTGTCTTTTAGAACAACACTTCCATAGATCTATTATGGGATGTTGTCACTCAGGTGTGTTACCTTGGCTGCTCCCTGGCTGTCCATACATACACACGGACGCCCTCACACCCACAGTTTTAAACTTTCTCAATAGCTGCGATAACTTAACCTAACGTTTTATGATTTGTTATTGTTTTATGACTCTTCGATGCGCGTTCTGAACTGTTACCTCCTGCCATGTTTAACAGCTGTTACTGTTTCTCAAGTAAATAACACCAACATTTACATAAGTGCTGTGATTCACATTCTCCTACACCAAGGGCAGAACTGTGGTCTTCACCAGCAATACAAAATAACCCATTTTGCCAGTGAGATTCTCTGTCGTTTATAGTGTTTACAGGGAGCAGCTTTTCTCCCAGTGTGAAGCCGCCTCCTCCCCACCATGCAACGCCGAGACTCGCCGCCGTCTCATTGGCCGATGGGCCGGAAATCACCTACGTCCCCGATTGGGGTACGAGAGGGGGGTGGGGGTGGGGGTGGATGTGAGCAGATTGTCTGCTCTAGGTGTCGCACTCATCCACTCATATGGCAGGTACTTGTGCTGTGCAGCCCTGCATGCAAAAACACTGTCACACAAAAGCCAAATGAGACTAATAGCACATTTATGTGCTGCAGTAGATTTCTGAAGGGACCCTGTGGGTATTTTGTATATTGTAGAAACAGGCGAATCTTTGCAGTAATGACTTTTAACTCCCACTTAAGGAAACTGAATTTAAACTGAAGTGCACTAGTGGTACGTCACGCCCCTCGTGGGTGTGTAGCTCTAAACTGAATCTAGCACACCGAGCTCCTCTGTTCAGACATGCTGAAAGCCTGTATTAGCTGGATCAGAGGTGTTCGATTATGATGGAGCAGAGGGTGCAGAGCTGGACATGCCTGTGATCAGATCGTTTACTCCTGGCTCCCGGAGTGGAGCGTAATCTCCACCAAACGACAAGAAAAGTATGCAGACTGTGATCTGCTTGGTCTCCTGCCCGGACCATAAATATCACAACCTCCAGTCCGACAGCGGTCTTGCCAGATCAAAGTCCAATTCCAACATCCTGTCCCTTCGGCTGAAGCAGACCCATTTATCTGGGTTCCCGCCAGCCTGCAGATAAACGAACCCGGATTGAAAGTCTGTGTGATCTGATGCCGACGAATTTACTCAAGACGTCAGCACTATTGTTACCTTTATTTCATTTGCTGCCCAGGGGAAGTGCAGTGTGCCCTCCCCAACAGCCCCCTCCCACCTCCAGGAGCGCGGTGTGCCCTCCCCAACACTCCGGGAGTCCTCTGGAAAAGGCCACATCCGCAGCAGCGTTTGTTGTGTGAGAGAGTCTCTCTGGCACATTCACAGTTCAAAGAGTGAGATCGGAAACCCATTTCATTACAGCTTTGAAAACACACACACAGTCTCACACAAATGCTGTTTACAAGAACCACCTCTTTTAAATATATTCCCTTCAGTGTCTTTAATAATGCATCACTTTTCTGTTTGCTCTTCCACGTCACAGCAGATATGCCACTTTGCCATTTTTTGTTCCAGGCGACCACAAGCACATTGTGCTCAGTAGCCGGTTTTCACATAGAGACTCTTATTTTTTTATCTTTAATTGACCCAACTGGTCCATTGTAGGTGTGGTCTAGCAGTCTGTTTAACAGACTAGACTGGTCAGTTGTAGGTGTGGTCTAGCAGTCTGTTTAATAGACTGGTCAGTCTGTTTCATAGACTTGCAAATAGTTCTCAAACCAAATCGGCTCCTGCTTTAGATTATTACATGTGATTTATTTCGCTTGTGATTTCAAAAAAGTGATGTGTTTGATTCCCTTGGGAGGAAATGCAGGCTTCTCACAGGAGAAAGAGTCACAAATCTATGATGTAGATGATCTCCACTTTGTATGATCTACAGTATGTCCCACGTTGATTAAAATAGCCCAGTCATGAAAAAACATATCTTGCTTTATTGAAATAAAGATCAGTTGATCAGTAGAATCAGTTGGAGGCAATTTAGCAAAATCAGCCTGTCTGAAAAAACATTTTTTTTATGTCAAAAGAACCATTTAATTTGCATATCTCTGCTTGTTTAGCCTACAGCTGTTTTGTCCCGCCTACTTACGCTGCAGTTCTCAGGAGGATTTCAGCTCTGAGTTCTTTTTGAATGAGGCCCACACAGGGAAGCCAATCAGAACAAAGCTCATTTAAGCTCAAAGCCAATCAATGATGCAGTAAGAGTTTGTTTAATCCCAAGAGATAAGAAGCAGTTCGAATATGCTGATGTTAAAGTGAATTACACCACACAAATGGACATCACAGAAGAAAAAGATCTAATATATGGACTGTTTAAGCAACTCAAGCGTTTTGATAAGATCAGGTCTCTTAGCCTAGGTCATTACTGTTACTCTGTACAGGGTGACACTGTAATGACACCCTGTGGTATTTCCCTTTAGATCTGCTGAACCCTCCTTTATGTGACAGCTGGCAACCAATAGAAGTCTTGGTGTCTAACTTCTGATTAACATGGCTAACTTTTTTTATTAAATGTTATTTTCAGGCATAACTCAGCATGCACATCTCATCTCCAAGAAAGAGGCAGACAACACGGATTTTTCAGCTAATGAGAACGTTGTCGCTAATCCACTCGCTTAAAGGCCAATCAGAATGCTGCCTGCATTGCTATGGTAACATCCCACAATAAAGCATTTCCATTTTGGAACTACAATAGCAAAAAAAAAAAAAAAGGGCCGGCCAAAGTTTGCATAGTGGGTTGCTATGGCAATGCATTTGAAATACTAATGAGAAGATCTGAAAGGCCTCTGTTTGAGGATGACGGAGGGGACACTCATCTTAATTCAAAAACTTCTGGGAAATTGCTGTCCCCTTAATGAATGCCAATTCATTATGAAGCAGTTTGTAAGCTATATGCTTCTTTCTAGGATATCTGATAGTATTATGTTTCTTGCAAGCAGGGAAGGCAGTCGAAATTAATGACAGGGCCATATGCTCATATATTTTCTTAGTGTCTGAAACACATTTAATGGCAAAAAATCATGACAACATTAATCTACATAAACACTTAACAACTGCTAATCCACATCAGTTTCTTCTGTTCATTACTCACCATCTGACAAAAGTCACTGTGCAACAGACCAGAAGCAGTAACTGTTTAACAGCACTCTTGCACAACCCGGCAGGCATTCTTTAGTTTATCTTTTTTTAACCGGCAGGCAATCGTGTCAGAGTTCAGTAGGCCAACTGTGGAGCCGTTTCAATGGAGGCATGTATGATGTCATCAGTGAGGCACAGAGCCAAGTATCAGCGCTTTGGCAAAGCAGGCGAAAGGGGGTTTATAAGGGCCCGTGCTGAGCCATCCGTTTTTGCTAAACTCATGCTGTTTTAATGGGAATCTAATCTGTAAAGCCTCCAGTACTTCCTGCAGTGGTCTCATCTACCTGCACCTCTCCCTCTGGGTAAACGTGTACAATAAACAACAAATTTCACAATACTACAGATAGAGTTCATATCAGGGGATGTGTACTTCCCCACACGCCCTTCACTCACCTGCTTTAAAATGTTGAAAGAAAGTTTAGGTTTAAAACAACATGAACATTTAAATTCATTTTTTTTTAAATCAATGAAATATTCAAAACTACTGATCCACAAGGCTATTTGTTATAAATCTATTCAAAGCATAGCAAAAAGAAAAAAAATTATTTAATTTAAAAAATCTTGCTTATGATTGGAAAGCATTTTTTGTTTTCAAAATGGCTTATTATCAAAATGGCCTATAAGTTGGTGTCTGTCATATTTTAGACATGTTTATGCAAAAATACCACTAGCCAGCATTTGACCCACCTAAGGCTTTTTGTAAACTGGCTTCAAGGCCTAACAGTATGAAGTAATTCTACAGCTGACGATGTGTGGGCAGAAGTGTGTGTGTCAGAGTCCAGAGTTACTGCACCAAGTCTGGATTTCATCAAATGACTCATACTGTGAGGAGAGATAAGGTGTCCTCCAGAACTCTGAAGCTGATCTTGGTCCAATAGTCTGAACCCAATCAAAGACAGGGTTCACTCAGGACAAGAGGTGGAGCTCTATCACCTTTCTGTCCTAGAAAAAAAGGTACAGTTTCACCGCTTATGCATAGAAGGAAACAATCTCCAGGTAGAAAGGATGACCTCCAGCACCGCGACGCGCTCAGCAGTCTTGGCACGCGCTACACCACTTTCTTGTTTTCCCCACACGGCACCCGTTTTCAGGCCTGTTAAGAAAGATTCTTCCATTGTTCCATTATCTGTCCTCCAAGGTCTTATGATCACAGAGTTGTGCTGGTATTTAAGTCCAAAAGTCCATAAGGCCACGCCTTCATGTGCGTAGGCCAACCCTACTTTCGTTTTTTGTCATCGCCAGCCATTCCCTGGGGTACCGTCTTCATGAAGAAGGCAGGGTCCCGGTAGCAGCGCAGTGCCAGGAGCAGAGGGGTGGTCATGTAGAGCAGGTTGAGGGTCAGGACCAGACCCCACTCCTCCTTAGGGATACGGTACGTGAAAGGGGTCCGGGAGTGAACAGATGCCCCTACGTGAGCCCACTGGGCCTGCAGCGACACAACAAAGAGTTCTGAATCAGAAACTGGGTAGACGACCCAACTGGAGCAATTTACCATCATCACATGGTGGTCAAATGGCCCAAGAGCACCAATGTTGCTAGGTTACCTGAGCCATGCCCCCTGCAAGGAACAAAGTCCAGTCCAGCATCCAAGTGCATCCCGGAGTAATTAACCCATAAACACATGCAGCTGTCAGGGGTAAGGCATAGAAGAGGAAGACCAACATCTATAAGGGAGAGGAATGAAGCATCAGTCTGCATATCAAGGGTTGGTCAAATTTAGCTCGAGAACGGGAAAAGCACCACGCAGCTGTGCGTTCAGTGCTCTATTAGAGTTTGGTAGTTAACATTTGGCACACGGAGTCTTACTAATGCGATGAGAAACACATACCATGACTTTGGGGAAGGCCACGTTATCCTTCAGGTAGGGCTCATACTGGTAAATGTAGGTGAAACAGGCATCCAGCGAGCACTCAAGAACCACCTGGAAGAGATTCCATGAATTACGTTCCTATTTAGCGCTGATTGAGGATCAGTTAGTTTCACTTGATGAAGAATGAAGGGAAACATGAATGGAAGAATAACGAGTGAAGGGAAGAGTGTGTGAAGTGAAACTAACAAAGCCTCTAAACACGGTGAAGGCCACGGCCCCCAGCAGAGCGAGTGTGAGGAGAAGGTCCATGGGACGAGACACCAGCCCTTTCTTCTGTTCCGCTTCAACCTGCAGACACAGAAAACATCCTTCAACCACATACACAGACAAACATACGCCACATATATGCATATTTTGATACGGATAAAGACTTTCCTAAGCCTTCCCCTTGGTTTGAATTCTAGAGACAATCAAGTCCATGCCCTACCTATCGGTGTCAGAGTTTTCTATGATCGGTATTCACCTCAGTCTTAGCTCTAGTACCTCACCTTGTCTGCAGGAATGATTGGCAGCTCCCTCTGCCTATTGAAAAGTTTCACTGCCGCCCATATGGGCAGTACCAAGAAAGGGATGTTGCGCCAGAAGGCTGGATAGATGGATTTGGCATATTTGCCTGAAGAAAACCAGGTGAAGATCTTTAGTCAACACATAAGCACATTAAAACAAACCAGCAACAACCCCATTACAGAACTCATCTTCATAGGCATCGTATCCAAGGCCACTCAAGCATTTACAGAATGCATTGTCCTTCACCTATGACAATGCCAGGGATCAAGACCACCTGATTGGTTATCACCGAACCAGCCCACACTAACGCAATACTCCGAAACGGCTTCCTGGAGAGAGGGAGAGAAAATGGCATTAGATCATCCAGCTGCAATCTGCATGACAACTGCAATCTGTATGACAACTGCTCTGTTCAGGCACCATTCACCCGTTGCACATGCAGTGGATGATGGAGAGGAGGAGAGCGAGGTTCACCGCCCCGTTCCAGTAGCTCATCAGGACACAGTAGGCCGTGCTCAGGTAGGGCTCACCCTGCACCAGCAAAACCATGATGAGAGGCAAGAGGCTCTTCACATTTGACATTTTGAAGAAATGGGAATTGAAACTGTGTTTGTGTGTGTGTGTGTGTGTGTGTGTGTGTAGCTTTTTTTAAAAACCTTGTAGATGTAGAAATCCATAAAGCCACTGACATAGCCGTCCTGTTCGAGAGCATTCGTGAGGTCAGCAACGGAGGTGAAAGAAAACAGGGCGAATACTGGAAGCAGAACAAACACACGGTGAGAGAATGTCATCGTCAACCAACCCCCTCCCCAACCAGTGCCTTTCTCTCACTCCCTCTGCACCAGCCCACTCCTCTCTCCATCCCTCTCTCCCGTCATCCCCCTTTCACTTTCCATTCCCCTCCAGTTTATTGATTACTTGCCCAGTTTGAGTTTATAGTGGCCTGTGGGTATGTAGCTGAAGCTGGGTTTCGATTTACTGGTTTTGACCACAGCTTTTCCTTACTGCCCACTGCTCAGCTGCTCAGTGCAATTTCCTAATGTTCACAAATAGTGACAGCAGCCCGGGGGCGGGGCAGGGGGCGGGGCAGGGTGGAGTGGGGGGCGGGGTGCAGAGTGACATGTATCAGGAGTGAGAGGTGGTGATGGGGGGTGAGGGACCCTGGCGCTGATCGATTGTGCATTGCTTTAGAGGCCACCAAGAGGTCACTCAGCGACACTGCAGTTTAACTAAAGATTAAAGATAAGCTTAAAATTCATTCTTGGGCATGAAGAGACCATTCACTCACACACACACACACACACACACACACTCATGCAGACACTTGTTCTCCATCTATCGTGTGCACTATACTATTATCTGGCAGTGACCAACACTGTCATCATGTTTACCCTAGATCCCTATACACCCTAACCCTAGCTTTACCGTAGTAAAGAGGATCCGCTGAAGTCTCCTTTCGAACGCACAGGTGTGCCATGAAGAAAACAGTCATGAGAATAGTTGCTTCCAGCCCCAATACAACTAAAGGCCTACATGAAAGCAGAAAGTACAGTGTTACAGAGGAGGCCCCACCAAGAAGCCTATGGATATATCAGCACCACCCAGGAGAATGAACAGGTTTAAAAGAACATTTTAGACAGTTTGGTCTTGGTGACTTAGAAGCTAATAAGATAGAACTGAATGTTAACCAATGCAAAATGGCCGCATGAAATGAATATTATACGATAAACCAACGTTTTGCCGTAGCCGCTTAGAGGGAGACTGATTATAGTAAAGTCTCTGAATCTTTTATGTGGTACGAAACAAGGGTCTGAAGAGCAATACTTACTTTTGCACTGAAGAGATATTGTTGACTATGTATAGCGTAAATGGCGCTGTCAGAGACAAGATAAAAACGCGTATCTCCTGCGAAAGACCCATCCTTTCGATGGGTAAAACGAAGCAGAAGGAAAGGTTGGAGTACAAGAAAATAGAGAAGGATAAACGTCGGTATTTCAAAGTAGACTCATGGAGGTTGTCCAGTGTAATAATCCAGTCAGAAGGACATAAAAACGACAGCTTTGCTTCCGTGGATCCACAGTGTCTTCTACGGCCTACAGCTGCGCGTAATATAGACTGCCGTGTCAAATCAAAACTGTCAAAGTCCATGACCTGTGTAACACGAAAGCTTGGCTTTTGCAGACTATTGATAATACAGTGATGTATTTACAAATCATTTCCATACGGGGGTGCTAGTATAAAGCAATTAACTCAGGATCCGTCTAATGAATGGATTTAAGTGTGGCAAGTGCTGGTTTCTTATGCCCATGGGCCATTTTTTCCATTCATAACACTAACGGCATAGCTATCAAATGTTGGTGATAAATAACACCAAACGTGATCAATTTAGCGCATTTATGGTGACAGAACCATACATTCAAGCGCTGTGAACTCAATTACATATTTATTACATACAATTTGTAACCCGTAGCCCTCAGTAACACAGGAAGCGTTTTAGCTGTAGATAAGGTTTGCACACGGCGTTCAGAATAAAAAGAATGAAACTAACGAACGTGGACATAGTATTACTATACTGTTGTTATATTATTATTATTGTGCGTTTTTCTTTAGCTGTGCTCAGAAAACA
Organism: Sternarchorhynchus goeldii; assembly: GCA_028565775.1. Lineage (NCBI taxonomy): Eukaryota > Metazoa > Chordata > Actinopteri > Gymnotiformes > Apteronotidae > Sternarchorhynchus > Sternarchorhynchus goeldii. Next base: position 2,439,133 of record JAOXYF010000004.1, read on the forward strand.
ATTCCCAACTGCAGGAATGTGGGCGACTTATAGCTGTTGAATCGTGTCCAGGTATTTCAGCAGTACACGAAATTTGCTGACCTCTGCAGTTCATAGCTAAGCTCAAAAACAATACGTCCAACAACAGGTCCTGAATGGCCAGGCGTCCTCTCCCAGAACGTTGGCAGCTAAAACCGGCAGCACCTCCAACGGGAGGGGTGGGGAGGAGGAGGAGGAGGCAGAACTGAATAACCACTCCTGCAGGCTTGCAGCGTGTGGAGTTTATTTTGGGATTATACGATCTGTTTTATTGATATATTACAGCATATCACCGCGCTGTCTTGATGGAACTGTGGTGACGAAGAGGAGAAAACAGATACATTTATTTCATTACGAATACATTGTGGATTCACTACTTTTTAAAAGGAAAACTACGCGTAACAACAGTCAAACTACCAAAAAGGAAATAAACTATACGCATTGAACAAGATGCCTGTTGGCAGCAGGCTTTAAATCACACTTTTAGCACGAAGTAGTTTTGTGTATGTGAAATATTACAGCAGCTTTGTTCCTAGAGCCGACTGGCAAATATGGAAATAAACATTATCCAAATATTGACCATCTACACTGGTTAGAAAGTCATAGCAGGAGATGTCGTGACGACATCATCGCTGGCGGAAGATTCCCCCCTTCCTAAATTAAGATGGCGACGTCGACCAGGAAGTGAGATAAACAACCGTGCCGAAAAATATGGATTAAAGTCCCAAATTTACACAATCGGACACTCTTATAACGGACGTGGGTCACGAGGAGAAACAGCGGGGAGAGGAGTTCCAACTGTACGCGGTAAGTGTACTCCGCGCGCGCGAGATGTTGGCAAATATACGCTCGAGCAAATGTCGTTAAGGGTTAGCTTAGCTACCTAGCCAAGTTAGCAAGCTAACCAGTTGGCTAGTACCAGCCAGCTAGCTGGTCAAACAATGGGGTTTGGCCTCGTTAATAAACCCTATCGGTTAACTGTGATAACCAATAGTTCAACACGAGTGAAATTTACCGTGTTTGTGCGGTATGGTTAATAATCCGCGAACGTAATAGCTAACTCTTTTGGCAAAGTCCGTTGATGAGTTATTATTGAGTGGACTGTGGTGACATTTGTTAAAGATTGGACACGAGAGATGTTTGATGGCTAAGTTAGCTAGCTAGCTAGTAGCATTGGAGAACGAAAAGCCAAGCTAAAAATATGGTTACCAGAGCTCTCTCTCATGTAACTATTTAGGCATCTAGATAGTTATCCTAGCTATTTAGTTGTACATACCTTAGTATAACTATCTGGCTAAGTTCAGCAAAACTTGTAAGAAATTGAAACACATTGTAACAGTGTTGTACTAAAATAGAGCGTTGAGTTAGCTTTCACATTTAACCTTAGCTAGCACTGCCCCCATAGCAGTTCCCCCTACACCTTGCCGTCGTTTGCGGACTCGTATAGATAGCTAGCGAACTTCTCGTCATCCTGATCAGTTGTTCACTTTAAGTATTGCTTTTCTAAGAAAGATCGATCCCTGTATGTTTTTGTTTTCTTAAGAGAATGAAAACTACACGTTTTGTTTCTTGTCGATGCATAATAATTTTACAGCGTTTAAAATCCTTTGTGCTTTGTGATAAGTCTCTGTCGTTCTCCCTTTTCTTAGTGATGGCTGGAAAATGACGAGGCATCGCTCCGCTTGACATGTTGGCTTCTCCAGTCGCCATGGAACTGCACATAGCCTAATGCCCATTCTTGCTACATCTGCTGTCATGGACACGGAGGACTTCCTGCACCCAGAGGGCCCTCATCTAGGGAGCCCCAAATATAGTGTGCCCAGTCCTCCACTCCCAAACTCTGTAGAGGTATCACTGGAAACCCCTTCCACATTCATCAGATTTTTCATTAAAGCTGAAAACCCCGGTCTAAATACCCTGTTTTGGAATGTGCCAGGTATTCTAATGACACAAGCAGAGGCCTGTATGAAGCCATTATTATGTCTTGGGTCTGTCCTCGGTCTTGCAGCAATACTAGCAGTCTGGGATACACTGCTCATACCTTTTAATTAAGAAGCGTCCCACCAGCCTTCCAAAACCACACGTTATTAGCATGCTTGGAGAAGTAAGCTGATCACTGGGATTCAAAGATTCTGTACATCCTTTTGTTTACATGGCTCTGTCTGTAATCATGCACCTGTTGTCTCCAGTCATAACACATGTGAAGTGTTCACCAGAAGCACGGTTGCTATAGGCCTGGGCAGCACAGGTGTGGGGTGTGGTGCTGATGGAGATGTTGGGGAGTGGGGTGTGGTGCTGATGGAGATGATGTGGCGTGAGGTGTGGTGCCGATGGAGACGTTGCGGTGTGTTGCTGATGGAGATGTTTGGGCTTAGGGTGTGGTGCTTATGGAGATGTTGGGGCGTGAGGCGTGTTGCTGATGGAGATGTTGGGGTGTGTTGCTGATGGAGATGTTGAGCACAGCACATCGAGTGGGACCCTGATGAAACAGAGGAGAAAACCAACCATAATTAAAACAAAAAGGGGGAAAATACTATTTGAGCTTATTTCTTTGAGGCGTATATTGTAAAAGTTGAAATACTGGTGGAGCAAATTAATCTGTTCCCTTTTATGATCTTATTGTGGCAAAAAACTTGTCTAAAATTATACCGTGCTGAATTTCGATTGATAAGAAATGACGTTGAATATAAATTCAAATTCATACCAGCCAGCACTAGCCTGCAGTATAACCACAACACCATGCTATATTTGCATTGTGCAGCTGTAGATAGAGCTTTCCACCAGAAGCACAGTACAATAGATGTGTTTCTGATTTGACCCTGTAAAGACTACTAGGGAACTGACCTATTTGGACAGGACTGCAGTTTTAGATGGGGTTTCTTCTAGCAATGGCTGTTGTGTACAGAAAGGCCTTGAGCTCCGGCATGGAAAATGTGGAATGGAATTCCCGTCTCCCAGTACAGTGCACCAGTACGTCTCCAAGTACAGTGTAACCAAATCCACTGGTGAATCCTGGAGGCAGGGCTGCTGGCTTCAGTACTGTTTGTTTCAGGAGGTATACAGCTAACGACTGCTATGACTCATTCTTTCTTTCTCTTTCATTCTTGCCTCTCTCTCTCTCCTTTTCTTCATATCGTCGTTCGTCCTTCCCTTTGTCCCGATCCTGATGTTGGAACGTCCTTTGGTTTTGACAATGTGAATAAAGAAAGCAGTAATTACTGTTTGTTCTTCACGTTTTCATCACTGCAGTTGTTTGAATGGCCCATCAGCCCTGCTCTATCACTAAGGCTTAACAACCCTGCAGTTCTCATCACAGTAACTGTCTGTGTAGACTTGCCTTCTGCGGTGGGCCGCGTGGAGGCATCTCTGGTGCACGGATTCATCAGACTGACTTAAGTGCACTTTTGAACCATAAATACACATTGACTGAGGGACACGCTGGGTGTGTTTAAAACGCTCTTTTGGGCGTTTGTGCTCAAGAAATAACACCTCGTTCCAACTAGCATTTAAACCACGTCAGGTGCCACCTCTGCTGGTTCTTATTCTTACCTTTTCCCCTCCAGAATGAGGTGTTTTCCTCAAACTCCTGGCAGTTCTCCCAGCAGCCCCAGTACAGCCAGCCATTCCCTGCGCAACAGTCTGGGAGGTAAGTGACAACTTCAGACCATTCATTTTCTCCCTCTCCCTCTCCCTCAGTCATCCAGTCAGATTTAAGAAATGTATCCCAGGTAGGCAAAAGACAGGAGATTGACTTGCAAAGCAATAAACTCAAATATTGCTGGGACCAAGTTACTACAACCACTCATTTTTTTTCTTTTTGCAGTTTCCGCTGGAAGGTGGTTTATTTTATTTTATGTTAATGGTTATGGGCACAAATGATTGCTCAGAGTCTGAACTTAATGAGTCACTGTAGTGTAGCGAAGCGGTTTGTGGCGTTCAGCTTGTGTGCAGTTGGACACGCGCGAGCACAGACATGCGTGTGCTTGCACAACCCCGTCTGCCCAGAGCCTTTTGTTCAGGGGCACGGTTAACAGAGCGGCTGTCCCGCACGGGACTGTGGTGACGTGGTACCCGTCCTCCGTCCGCGTCTCGTGCCTCCAGAAGGCCCGTCTCTGCACAATTCCTGCAAACGCGGCAGAAAAAGAGTGATAAAGAAATGCGTGTGTCAGGAGGTTTTGTAACGGCAGGATCACCCAAATAGTGAAGCTATAGACATTGATTTTCTGCCTTTCTGCTTGGTGATGGCCAAGAATTAAAAGCACAGAGCTTTGTCATACTATAATAACATTAATAGTGAAGTTACAACCCTTTGAGTTAATGACCAGTGTTTGTCTTCTCCTCTTTTATTGCCTGTTCTGGGGCTGCATAATGGGTGGCGTTTGTCCGTTTCTGTCATCGTACCGGCCACTGCAAAACAAATATCGGCCCCTAATATATGTGTTGTACTGCCTCGGAATCTGCTGTCCGAGGAAGCAGAAGGTGATTCGCACATGTGCTGATAAATGTGCCTGGTTTGTGGTGGTTGTAAATAGCAGGTGTTTGCCAGTGTTCTCTCTTATTAGCAACAAGAGTGTGATGAGTGTGAGGTTCCTTCATATTGTACAGTTTCATATCGAGTCAAATATGACTGCTGTCTTCATACTGGTTGTGGTAGTTTTGGAATGCAGAGCTCCCAAGTGTTTTCAGAGGTGCCTCTTAATCCCGAAGCCTTTCAACCGCGAGGATCCCTGGGAACAAAACAAATGTCTTTGACAGTTTAATCAATGAAACGCTGGAAATTACAAGCCACGAACGACTAAAAACAAAACCAGAACAGGTCATGGAAGACGACCACAGGCTTGGGTTCCTCTTGCTCAGGGTTTTGTGTTCGGCACATTTCTCTCTCGCTTCTGCCCGTGTTTTTTTGCTCGCGTGGGTGCAGATGACATTATCCTTCGTCAGTTAGGTTATCAAAATCGGTTGGCTGCACGTGTAATACGCGTGAGACTGAGCTTGAAGTGACATGGCTAACATGACCAAACATGATCATCAGGTTCCCTGAGATAATTCAAAAGTTATTAAAACCTGCATCTGCGAGGAAGCTTCTGGACACATAAAAAAAAAAACCCCACAGCATAGTGTTTTCTGTCGTTTCTTTTTTGAGCGAAGGTTTGAAACGATGGTAGAGAGCTTGTGTTCAGCACACCTGCACCTAATGTTGTGATTTTCTCACGGGGTTTGGTGATCTGGATCAGGAGGGTTAGATGAAGACGGATCTGGATCAGGAGGGTTAGATGAAGACGGATCTGGATCAGGAGGGTTAGATGAAGACGGATCTGGATCAGCAGGGTTAGATGAAGACGGATCTGGATCAGGAGGGTTAGATGAAGACGGATCTGGATCAGCAGGGTTAGATGAAGACTAGCCCAAACCAAGCACCCCTGGTTAAACCCCTCTCCCAGTAAATCCTTGGAAAGCATATGTGAAGGTATTCCAGGGGCATTTATGAACCTTAAAGCCTTAAAAGAATTCGACTCGTGCACTCTGCACACTTGAGCAGCAGCCGAGAGCAGTGTGTGTTGGTGCACAGATGAAAATGCACACTCTGGAATGGCCGGGTAGGTGTCAGGCCTCCGTTCCGTCAGACACCGTCACGTCATCTGACGGAGGTGAGGTCATCCGAGCTTGACATACCAGGATGGAAGTGAAGCCTGCTTTTTCAGAGGAAACTCCAGTACTTGCTAAATGGAAGCTCTCACATACTCTTTTTGTTAATGACTTTGATTGTATACATTAATTGCTTAATAAAGGTAGAGGAGAAGCAAAATGGCACATGGTGCTCTTTAACAAGAATTTGAGTTGAAGCAAATCAGCCGTCTCCCACAGCCGTAAATAACTTGGGAGAAAGGACCTACCTTGAGGAGCAAGCAGAGCTTGCCGTCAGTGCTTCCGCCTTTCCTTCATTTTCTCTGCGGGTTGCGTTCCAGGACGTTCCAGCCCAGCGACGTGGACGTGTTCAGCACGCTGGACTTCCCAGAGCTCGTGGCTGACAGGAACGGAGACTTTGCTCCGGTAAGCTGTCATCAGTCTTCACCCTCCCTGCCTTCACCAAGCAACTTAAAATTATTTATAAAAACTTAAAAAAAAAACAACTTTATTATAGATCCATAATCATTCACTGAATCTAATCTAAAACAAGGATGATCAGTGTTATGTTACTGCCACATTAGTTAGCATGTTTTATGTAGTCTTTATTTCCCTTTCACTTTCCTTTTAACCTGGATCACTCTGACTCAGACTGCAGTCAAATGTTTTCTTCTTTTCATTCACTGGGTGAAGAAAGATGGAGGATCTAGAAGATGGGTTGTTTCATCCCTGTTTATTCATAATTGAAACCATTTTGCAGGTTGTTCAGATGGAGGGGGGAGGTTCAGTGTAGTGGTAGGAGCTCCTTCGTTTTGAGCTCCCTGCTCGTTTAACTCTGTGATTGGTTAGTGGTAAAACCATTTTCCCGTTTGAGGAACCTTACATAGTCGAGGCTTATTTACACTGTAACACTTGAGGGTAATAATATTGATATCAAAGATATAAAAATCCCATGAGCGAGCTGCTCGTGTGTGGCGGGCGATGGTGGGGGTGGGTGCGTGACCTCTGCCCTCACTGCAGGAGACTCGTACTGGGTGCCTTCGGGTATGACAGAAATCCCTCTTAAAGATGTTTTTGTTTTAGACTAAACAGGATAAATAAACAAGTGAACGACAATGAGAAAATTTAATTATCTCCAATGAGCGTTTAATGCAAAGAGCCTTGGTACAGTGAGGCTTCTGTACAGCGTGGGGCCTCAGTGGTGTTTATTGAGCAGGTGACATGTTTAATCCGTTTTATTTAAATCCTTATTAAGCAAAGCCTTGTAATTGCTGGAGACACACTGTCCCATGAGTGTCTGGTCTAGAAAATATGCTTCCAAGAGGTGCTCTCTGTCCTTCAGATCTTTGGTCAATCTTCTGCACAGCACATATGGTACAATTAGGGTCTGATTACCAGTAATCTTGGTCACTCTCCAACAAAAGCATCATTTCCTGATACAAGACCACCCAACTCTCTCTCTCTCTCTCTCTCTCTCTCTCTCTCTCTCTCTCTCTCTCTCTCTCTCCCCATCACGTGCACACACTCACATAAACTCACAAAAACACCGCTGCACGGTCTGTGTTCTGTGTCCTGTGGTGTCATTCTGTGTCCTGTGGTGTCTCTTACCTGTAGTGTGACTTATCCAGCTGTTGTACACCAGGTTCTCAGGACCCAGGCAGTGAGGCTCCTTCAGGACAGGTCCACAGTGTAACTGCAGGGCATAAGTAAGGCCTCTGCGATCTATTACAGCAAACAGATCGCTTGCATTTGATTGGCTATTGGTAACCATGTTATGCTTGTGTAATATATTCCCTTGTGCAGTATTTCCTCTTTTGAGGTCATTTCCTGTTGGAACACTGTGCCTGCACTACAGTTTTGGAGCAGATATTTTGTGCGGCTCGCGTCGGCTGCCTCGCGTCGGCTGCCTCGCGTCGGCTGCCTCGTTGCTGCCTCTCGGCTTGTTCCTCATTTGCCTCGTTTCTGATGTGTGAATAGAAGCTGTGTTGGGGCAGTCAGTCTGGGTGGGGCTTTAGTCTGAATCTGCCACTGTTGATGGCAGTACTGATGAAGCGCATTAATGCAGTCGCTTCTGGGACTCCTGATCTTCAGGGTGCAGCATTGATTCTGTTGAATTAATTGGGTGTGTGGGTGTGGGTGGGTGTGTGTGTGTGTGAGAGAGAGGGAGAGAGAGAGAGTATATGTCTGTTTGTTTTTCTTTGGAAGTTGAGAGTTTTGGACAGTGGTGTAGATTACTGCATTTGCGTGTCCAGGCAGCGTTTAAGCACGGTTTCACACTTGAAGCTCCTTCCGGGCCCAGGAACTCCTGCTCTGTGAGTTTGGTGCATTTGGTGTGAAAAGCCATTTTCCAGCGCTGACTGTCCATACCCACCTCCTCGTGCGAGCTGCCTGATTGGTTCATTTTATAACGCTAGAGCTGCCTGATTGGTTCATTTTATAACGCGAGAGCTGCCTGATTGGTTCATTTTATAACGTGACTGCTGCAGCTCATCACGTCACCGCTCTATTCGAGTTTCATAAACATGGGGAAATGTCATGCACTGTCATGCATCAGAATATGTCTAATAAAACCACTCCGTAGGCCTGGAGCAAAACTTGTGTAACAAGCTCACGGTTGTGGAGCGTTTGGCGTAGTGAGAGAAGCACCGGTGCCTCCGCTGAGGACCTGTTTCACACGGCGTGAACTCGGAGTGTGTTCACAGCTCCAGTCTTTATCAAAGGAAATTAATGGGGGAGGAAAAACGCAAGCATGTGAACCCGGTTATTACAGACTGGACGGAAAAAACGCAAGAGAAGCATCATCGAGCCTCGCCCTAACACTGCGGTGTGTGTTCAGGTGGAGGACGTCTTTAGGTACAGTTTTGTTTTTGAAGCTCAGACCTCCCTCGTCACCAAACCGCACAAGGAAAACGTTTGCAACCGAATTTCTTGCTGTTCGACCCGAAGCGGTTTTTTATTTCCTCGTCATCTGCAAGCTCGCAAAAAGACTTCTTAAAAAAACAAACAACAACAAAAAAACCCCGCCAATTAGCGCACGTTAGCGTTCCCTCAGACGCAGCAGTGAGGAGGAGGAGGTTGGCCTTGGCATGACTGTGTGAGGAAGGTGTTAAGTGAGGCTGTAGAAAGGGCTGAAGTCACACTAGAGGAGTCTCTTATCTCCTTCAGGCAGGCTCATCTCCAGTTTAGCTCTCACTCACACACACACACACACACACACACACACACACACACACACTGCCTGCTTCGCCCCTCACCCTTCAGGTTTGCGCTCTTGGGTTAATTAACATTCAGGCCGAGTGCGCTGTGGTTATTGTGTTGATTTGTGCGTTTGTCTTTGTGAGCGACTGTGTCCCTGGAGGGGGACTGATGGAGAACCAGGACAGGAGTGCCATTAAAGATCCCAGGAACATGAAACACCCCCCTCCCCCAACACCACTACCAGATTAACAGCATTGGCCCCTGGGCCTGAAGTAATGTGTCATATCCACATTGCATATGTATGGACCTGATTCTCACTTCACATATTCCAGGATTTATGTGTTTGGTTGTTGAGAAAAAGAATATTCTGGAAATCGTTTGGGCCTGACCTGGTTTGGATTCTAGCTTTTAAGTAAACGGCACTTTCTAAAAGTGGGTGAATATTATGGGTTATTATTTTAAATGCATTTTGGTTGCCATGGCAAATTGATCGGCCGCCTGACCTTTCTGATCTGCCATCTTTCCTCACATCAGTTGCTATACAGTTGCTTATTTCCTGCTAGATCTACTGATGGTTTACAGTCTGAAGTTGGTGCCCCCTGTGTCTCCTGCCCAAGTGTCCTGGCAGTATTCTGAAGTGTCGTCTCCTTCCAGGACCTGTCGTGCATGGACGACCTGTCCAACACGTCTCTCTTCTCCTCTCCTCCCGACTCCCTGTCTGAGTACACAGACGCTCCAGGCTTCAGCCTCCACACCCTGGCCCTCGGCACCAGCCAGGGCCCCACTTCCACACCAGCATTCTGGGAGGCAGCTGGACATGACCAGAGAGAGGTAATACACACACACACACACACACACACACAGATTGATTCTACAGCCAGATTCCACAGTTCGGTGAATTTTCTCCTCTAAAGCTACTGATATTCCACACGTGCTAGAAGGGAAGTAACGGACTGAAAAGCTTCATGAGGAGGATGTTGATGTGGTGTGGTTTTGTTTGTTTTTAAATAAATACCCCCCCCCCCAAACAACTCATTGCTGGCACTTTTGATGGTAGTGGAAGTGGCACAAGGCATTTAATGTCAGTGTTACAGGAGGATATAAGTGTTACACTT
>JAOXYF010000004.1:2454088-2458822 GCA_028565775.1 Sternarchorhynchus goeldii
AAACGGAGCCTGCGCTGGTGGGAGCTTCTGAGCTTCAGCCGCGGAGAAGAACCACAGCTGACGGTAGCGTGTTTGCCTTCAGGGGTGTGTTTCAGTCCTTGGTTCAGAAGCATTTTCCGCTGGAGAAACCCAAGAGGGAGAAGATGGCTGGGAATAAAAGAAAACGTGAGTGATTACCTCATCTTTTTGAAGTTTAAGTTCATTTCTTTAAAATATAAGGTGTTTGGTCTCTTGGCGTATCTGATGGCGCGTTGACCAGACGTGGGTGTCGAGTACATCTGCGCTGGAGGCGCGAGGATCTTTTGAAAGGAGCACTGTGTCTTTGGGGTTTTGCAGGGAAGTCTAGGGGTCGTCCCCTCAAGGTGGCGAAGCAGTGCGTGGAGGTGGGCGGGGTCATAAAGATCAGCGATGACTCCGATTCGGACTCTGAGGACATCGACAGTGACTCAAACTCCTCCCCCGAGTCGCTGCAGGACAACGATGACGTCATCTTCGTCAACCACATCAACGGGCCTAGCGGTAGGAGGGTGGGCGGGGCTTCGTGACCTTAAAATAACCCGAGCTTCCTGACGCTCCTCCGGAACCTGCTCGTTTGTCCCAGGATCCAAAAAAGCCCAGATTATGTTTGTGTCACGAAACGGTGTGAGAGTTTGTGACGTTCAGGGCGGCCCAGGAGGTTCGGGGTCTTGCGCAGCAGCTTGCAGAGCCACTGGGCTTCCAGCCGTACCACTCCGCGTAATCTCCTCGATTTTGCCGAGTCATCCCACCTAACCGTCACGGGCCGCGGGACGTGGCCGGCTGGGGCGGGACGTGGCCAGCGCTCAGCAGCGAGTCGCTTATTAAATGTGCGGTTGGTTTCCAGTCTAGACTGCAAACTCACATGGGAGGCATTTCTGCCCTCGTAACCCATCCTGCTAAAGCGCGTGTGTGTGTGTGTGTGTGTGTGTGTGTGTGTGTGTGTGTGTGAGTGAGAGAGAGTGTAACCTGTGGATTTTCTGCTGTGCTTAGCGAAATTGGAAGAGCTGAAACAGGGGCTGCTGGGTAAGATAGCAGAGCTGGGGAAGGAGCTCCCCCTCAACACTCTGGATGAGCTGATCGACAGGTTCGGGGGACCAGAGCGAGTGTCTGAGGTCAGCATTACGCCTCCAGCCAACGGTCTGGTGTAGAGTCCAGTCTGCGTGCTATTAATGAAGGGTCTGTGTAATGAAGGGTGAGTACACTCTCAGCATAGTCACTGTGTGTGTGTGTGTGTAGATGACGGGTCGGAAGGGCCGTGTGGTGCGGAGGCTGGACGGCTGGGTGCAGTATGAGTCTCGGGCGGAGCAAGGACTCACCATCGACCACGTCAACATCAAAGAGAAGGAGCGCTTCATGAGCGGGGAGAAGGTGAGGAGGCTCCGCCCCTTTCCCCACCTCCAGACTCAAACATGCGTGATCTGTGCTGCTGCTCACTGGGTTTCAACTGCTTCTACAGCAGAATTAGGACCTTAACCGTAAAGCCTTTCCTTCTGTCTCTGCCTGTTCTCTCCCTCTCTCCCTCTCTCCCTCCCAGTTGGTGGCCATTATCTCAGAGGCAGCGAGCTCAGGCATCTCCCTGCAGGCTGACAAGCGTGTGCAGAACCAGAGGAGGAGGGTGCACATGACCTTGGAGCTTCCCTGGAGCGCTGACCGTGCCATCCAGCAGTTCGGTGTGTGCGCGTGTGTGTGCGCGTGTGTGTGCGCGTGTGTGTGCGCGTGTGTGTGCGCGTGTGTGTGCGCGTGTGTGTGCGCTCAGGTGTTTGGACAATTCTTTTAGTGTGAGAGATTGGAAGAATGAAATGGTGTATATGGTGTTTACTATGGTGTGTGTGTGTGTGTTTGCTTCATTAGGGCGCACTCACCGCTCTAACCAGGTGAACGCTCCAGAGTACATATTCCTGATTTCTGAGCTGGCAGGAGAGAGACGCTTCGCTTCTATTGTAGCCAAACGCCTGGAGAGCCTGGTAATGAAAGAGCTCTCTCTCTCTCTCTCTCTCTCTGTCTGTCTGTGTCTCTCTCTCTCTCTCTCTCTGTCTGTCTGTGTCTCTCTCTCTCTCTCTCTCTCTCTCTCTCTCTCTCTGTCCACCATAAATGTGTCGTGGTAAAAAAACAACAAATGATTCTTTGCCTCCAGGGGGCGCTGACCCACGGTGACAGACGAGCCACGGAGTCCAGAGACCTGAGCAAATACAACTTTGAAAACAAAGTACTGACATGTGGACCCACTCTTACACACCACACTCTTACACACCACATCACATCACACCACACCACACTCCTACACACCACACCACACTCTTTCACACCACACTCTTTCACACCACACTCTTTCACACCACACTCTTTCACACCACACCACACTCCTACACACCACACTCCCGACTGAGAGCAGATATGCTTCAAATACAAAAATATAACCCTGGTAGTGTTACCAGACTATGAGTTTACTGCCTTTATTAAAAAGTGTAATATCCGCAGGTGTTGTGTATTCCAGTCAGTCCGTGTAAGCTCTCCTAACCTTTAGGTCACATGGAGTTATGAGTTTTAATATTGATTGCGCACCGCGGCAGTTGTGAGAAAAAGTGCAGCTGTAAAAAATTGTCCTGAACAAATGTGCTCTGTTCTCTTCCTCCCTGTACCCAGTATGGCACCAAAGCTTTGGATAAGATCACAAAAGCCATGCTAGGTCACATCGAGAACAAGGTTCCACCGCCCAAAGGCTACCTGGGAGGAGAAGCCAGGTTCTTTGCAGGTTAGAGCATCTTGTCAGTCAGAGGCATTTCTGTCTAAACAGTGTTGTTCATGGTATATCATGGACATTGGATTTCTTGGCATGAGCTCATTCTCACCTCCCGTTTGTGTTCTGTGTGCCAAATAATGATCCTGATCCTCTGTGTGTGTGTGTGTGTGTGTGTGTGTGTGTGTGTGTGTGTGTGTGTGTGTGTGTGTGTGTGTGTGTGTGTGTTATAGACATGAAGAAATGCATGATCGACGTTGGCATTTTCTGTAAGGATCTTCGCTTTGGCCTCAACACAGAGAAAGGTAAAAATGATGGACGTTGATCTGCTCAGCAGACCTGGACCTGCCCTGCTGCACAGGTCTCCTCTGTCCTCGTTACTGCCCGCAGGGTTTTCCGTCTGGAACACTGTTTCCTGCGCTTGTCTTTCCTGGGCCGGTGGCGTCGAGGTTGTGCGTAACGATCGGTTCTCCACCCAAGAGTGTTTGGGTGGTGGGGCTAAAAGCTGCTTCGTCTTTATTCTGTCCCCCTCCACCAGACTGCTCCATCACCAAGTTCCTGAACCGCATCCTGGGCCTGGAGGTGCACCATCAGAACTCTCTCTTCCAGTACTTCATCGACAACTTCGACTACCTGATCGAGAAGGACAAGAAGGAGGGCAAATACGACATGGGCATTCTGGGTAAAAACATGGGCATTCTGGGTAAAAACATGGGCATTCTGGGTAAAAACATGGGCATTCTGGGTATGGCTGAGTGCAGTGGGTGGGACTGCAAGTGGAGGTGGGGCGGGGCTAGAGGGGATGTGATGGACAGATTGTTGGATCCTGCTTCAACAGTCCAGCCTCAGGTCAGTAGTTCATCACAGGCAGGTTGGTTGTAGGCAGGGGAATTCCCAAGCTGGGTAAGGCCCAGTGCAGGGAGAGGGTTCAGGGCTGGAGCAAGACTGGTGTCATTTAGAGTGGTCTGATCCAGAGGTGTGTGTGTGTGTGTGTGTGTGTGTTTTAAATGTGTTCACCTGTTATCAGATCTAGCTCCGGGGAACGATGAGATCCACGAGGAGGAACAGGAGGTGTTCTTGACACCTGGAAACCCTCAGGAAGGCCAAGTCACTCTCTATAAGGTCCAGCTCACCTTCCATGCTTCCAGCACCTCATCAGTACTGGGGAACCCCTTCATCAGTAACGAGAGACTTCACTGGGCAGAGTACAGCAGTGTTGTGTATATGTCTGCTGCTTCGTCTGATGAGCTTTGTCTTGCTGTTCCCAGATCAGCGTAGATCGTGGGATGCCCTGGGACGAAGCCCTCAGCAAAGCAGAAACACTGACTGCAGACCATGAGGGGTTCTACCTCTCCCGCAAGGTGCTTGCCCAACTTACCCATTAGATCAGGTTCTAACAGCTGGCTGACGCAAATAACTAATTTCATAAATGCATGTAGACTTTAACTGTGCGTACCTGTGTGTATGTGTGTGTGCATGCATGCTTGCGTGTGTGTGTGTGTGTGTGTGTGTGTGTGTGTGTGTGTGTTCCAGCTGCGTGGAAGCCAGCCCTGCGTGTTGCTGGCTGAACAGGGCAGGGGGCGGAACCTCGTTGTCTACAAACCCAACATTGGCCGTCAGGCTCACCCAGAGAATGTGGACAACCTGCAGCTTCGCTACCGCAAGGTGGGGATCCTCAGCCCCATCTGTGGTGGCACAGTGACACCTAGTGGACGAGCGGGTTCAGTACAGGAGTGCTATCACGTGTGTGACTGTGTCTGTTATACTGTAGGTACCCCCTGAAGAAGCCAAGGACTGCTGGGAACATCAGTTTGTCTTCTCATTCACAAAGTGCAGTCATGCTAACTGGTGAGTGAGTGAGTGTGTGTGTGAGTGAGTGTGTGTGTGAGTGTGTGAGTGTGTGTGTGAGTGTGTGTGTGAGTGTGTGTGTGTGAGTGTGTGTGTGAGTGTGTGTGTGAGTGTGTGTGTGAGTGTGTGTG
>JAOXYF010000004.1:2477631-2542111 GCA_028565775.1 Sternarchorhynchus goeldii
CACACACACACACACACCATCACACAGAGTGACCAGATACTGCGCGCGGTGAGCACACACACACACACACACACACACACACACACCATCACACAGAGTGACCAGATACTGCGCGCGGTGAGCACACACACACACACACACACACAGTAGACCCTAACCCTAGCTATACTACTAGTGCTGAAATGTTTCTTTATAGGTCAGACTCTGTCTTATGGTGCCATTTGTCTCCAGGCAGTGTTATCATTACGTAGTTAGTGTGAGAAACACACACACACACACACACACACACACACACCTGCATAACTTCATTATGCAGTATTAGGAGCAGTGACGTATAAAAGATGATGACCATGAATCAGCACAGGAACCAAAACAAACTCATGTCTGGGAACCCAGCTGTGAATTCAGAAGATAAATCCCCTTACTAGTGTGGAGGACTGAGTATTCTCTGGTTGTTTTGTTGAACCTCTCTCCCTCTCCATCTCTCTCCATCTCTCTCCATCTCTCTCCATCGCTCTCCATCTCTCTCCATCGCTCTCCATCTCTCCAGTGCACCATCTCATACTACCAGATTCTGCACATGCAGACAGCAGCTCTCCCTGTGCACTACCAGACGCTGTGTGAGAGCTGTAAGCTATATGACCCGGGCCAGCAGTACGCTGCCCACGTCAGAGACCTTCAGCTCAGCTCCGGACCCACTGTGGTGTACCGCTTCGAGCCGTACACTCCCTCAGGCGCACAGTGAGTTAATCGCTTACAGAACACCGGCCACACAGCGAGTGTCTCCACTACAGATATAAAGTCAGTTATGCCACCACTGTCACACAGCAAGTTATTAATGTTATAGAGAAAGTTACTCCACCACTGTCACAGAGTGATCCTGTCACCTGTGTTACTCCAGAGCCTCCCTGATTTCTGGATGCTTTAATTGGCTGATTGGCTGAGACGTGATTGGCCGAGACGTGATTGGCAGCGGTGATGATGGCAGTTATACTGCTGTTGTGTGATCCAATCAAATCCCTTAGGCTGCACTTAGACTGTATTTTTGCCTTTTTGAAGCGTATTGACTAAATTGTATCCATGCAGAATACTCTCAATGGGGATTATTTACAAAATAAATTAGATTCAGATTTCTGTGTTAAAGTGTATTATTTTCACACTAACTGAGGTGAACTGTTGTCTGGTAAAGACTTTTCATGTTTTTCCTCACACAGACAACCTGTTCGCACCCGTCATGACAGCATCACTGATGACCAACGGCATGGCAACACGGAGGCTCCACCCACCAACCAGGGGGCGGAGTCTGGGGAAGGGGACCTGGTCCAGCACAGAAAGATTCAAGGTGAAACATTCAAACAGGACAGCTGTTTAAAACGGCCTGCCGGCAGTCGAGCTGGCCCCGGTGATTTCCCACTGTAGTCTGCATTGGTGAGGCGTTCGGTGCTGAGCTGTTCTGCCCTCTGCAGGTCGGAGTCATCAGGCACACAAATCGTGGCCTTCCACCATGAGCGACACGGACAGCTTAGGAGGCAGCAGTGGGCTGAGCTCTCCCACCACCAGCACAGGTACCAGCTACAGCACCCCCTACAGTTCACAGTGGCTTCAGCACAGGGGAAGGGCTGCTTCTGCATCACTCAGGACAACTAATCACACTCGGCTGATTTGTGTGGGACCTCCGGTAAGATCCTGAAGCATGCGGTTTCTGCTCAAGACGTCTTACAGTGTGTTCCATCACAGGAGATGTCTCGAAGCCTTCCAGACCGTTGTCCGCCGGGACCTTGTCGTCCAACGACGACGTGGATGATCATGATGGAAACATGTCTTCTTTTCAACAAAGTGTGTTCCAGTTCTCCCTGTTTAAATTTAAACGTATTTAAACGTAATCATCGAAGTGTACGTGATCATTCTGGGTCCATGTTGATGCTCTCGATGTGGTCTGCGCTGTGCCCAGGTGTGAACGGAATCGAGCCGGGAATGCCAGGAATTCCCGTGCACACTGGGCCTTTTCGGAACGTCAGCCTCTCCAAAGCCGCAAAAACCCATCGGCTGAGGAAACTCCGCACGCCGTCCAAGTGCCGGGAGTGTGACTGCTACGTGTACTTCCAGGGAGCCGAGTGCGAGGAGGTGAGAGCGCACAGCCTGATCCACAGTCAGGTGCTGCCAGGACACACCTGCGTTCATCACACTAGGCCACTCCAAGCAAAGGCTGCTCTCGGATCAGCATTCTTGCTCTGGGACGTTTCATAGTCGCTGAACCCAGAGCCTTTACCCATGACGCGATCATACGTAAAACACGTGAACTTTAACCTGTCTGTACAGTGTGTGTTTGACTCTAATCTTTCTCTGTGGATGGTTGTGGATTCAAACCCTCCTCCCCGTGGTTACAGTGCTTCCTTGCCTGCCATAAGAAGTGTCTGCAGTCTCTGGCCATACAGTGCGGTCACAAGAAGCTCCAGGGCCGTCTGCAGCTGTTCGGCCGAGACTTCGGCCAGGCTCTGCGCAGCACGTCCAGCGGAGTGCCCTTTATCATCGAGAAGTGCATCCAGGAGATCGAGAGGAGGGCGCTCAAGATGAAGGTGGGGGTGCACGAGGAGGACGAGGAGGAGGAGGAGTCGGAGGAGGAGTCACGACGACACGAGCCAAGCTAACGGGCTGCTGGTGTCTCTGTGTAACTGTACCTAACTGTACCTAACTGACTGCTTTTTACTTTAAATTGTACATTTCAAATCCGTTACTCCTGACACCACTGTGTTACTGTAACACCTGATGTACTGTTACCCTTCTTCTACGGTGTTCGCTTGTGTTATTTGCCAACATCAGAGCTGATGGGTGTGTGTGTGTGTGTGTGTGTGCGCGTGCTCCTTCAGGGGATATATCGAGTGAACGGTGTGAAGTCGCGGGTGGAGAAGCTGTGTCAGGCGTTTGAGAATGGCAAAGAGCTGGTGGAGCTCTCTCAGGCCTCACCGCACGACATCAGCAATGTGCTAAAGCTTTACCTGAGACAGGTGAGGCACAGCCCCTCCCCCCACCCAACCAGTTCCCACACCAAACCAGTAACCTCTCCAAACTGGGTCCTCGTACTGCTACTGCACCTCCCCTGCAGGGCAGGGCAGCGAGGTGTGAGCTCCCACCCTGAGCTGGTGCAGCTCCTTTTTGTTCTAGTTTCCAACAATCTCCACAAGTGAGTCTTTCTTGTTTTTTTGGTCTGTGCCCTCAGCTGCCAGAGCCCATCCTGCCGTTTGGCACATACAGCACACTGATGGGTCTGGCCAAACAGAGCCTGCATGCGGAGGGGCCCGCAGGCCGGGAGAGCGTGAAGGAGCCCGAGCTGGCCGACCTGGGGCCGGACACGGAGCCCAAGGTGCTCGTGCTGGTGGAGAAGCTCCGACAGGTGGTGGAAGAGCTGCCTCCTGCCAACGCTGCCACTCTGAACTACATTGTCCGGCACCTGCACAGGTGGGGCAAACGAGATGGGTGATGTTATACTGGTAGCATAATCAGGTCAAGGAACTTGTGTCTGGTATGGTCTAATTCTCTCTCTCTCTCTCACACACACACATACACACAGAGTGTGTGAGTTGGAACAGGACAATAAGATGAGCTCCAGCAACCTGGGTATCGTGTTCGGCCCGACCCTGATGCGGCCCCGGCCCACGTGTGCAACTGTGTCCCTCTCGTCCCTGGTGGACTACCCTCACCAGGCCCGCATTGTGGAGGCCCTCATCATCTTCCACCAGCACATCTTCATCTCCTCAGACTCCTCATCCTCTCTGATCTGCCAGGTGAGGGGGGACACTGATGTTTACACCATTTCATGGTGTACATTTTGTCTGATGTTTGAGGTGATTTCATGGTGTACATTGCCATCATGTAGGAGAGCAGTAATGGAGCTCAAGAGGAAGAGGAGGAGCAGAACAAGCCAATCACAGCGCAGGACTGTGGTAAGATACTAGCATGTTGTCTTAGCATGAGCGTACACCATAAGTGCCTTTCTCACCTGACCCACGTCGCCTAGGTAACTCCCAGGGTTCGTCCTGCTCACGCAAACGCTCGCTAGACTCCGACACCGAAGCTGAGGAGCTTATCAAGGGTGACAAACGCCACCCCCTGCTGGTGAGTCAGGAGAGCGAAACCAGCACCGAGGAGGACCAGCTGAGCCCGAGGGCGAGCCTGGACCTGAGTGGCCTCGTGCCAGAGACCGTCCCCGAAGGGCCTGACACCACGGCCGACTCCGAGCACCCAGACGCCGACAAACAGCTCTCAGATCAGTAGGGAAGGGTCAGGCCAGCGCACTAGAGCAGGGCCTTTCCTCTCTGGTTCTGGAGCCCCACGGAGCCCCCTCAGCTCACACCTGTACATGGCAGTGGGACCCCAGAACTGGAACTGAAAATCGCAGCTCTAGAGAAGTGGTTTGTGTACAAGAGTGCGTCTGTTTACTCCTGCGGTGCCACGGAAACCCATTTGACTGCACAAGCGCTAAGAAGCGTCAGAATTCCTGGGTGCGGCCTGGTCGAGTGTTTGATTTTTCTGGAAATTAATAATATTGTGTGCGTGTGTGGTCAGTAAGTTGTGTTTTATGCATGTCCTGTGTGTGTGTGATCTTTCAGAGCACATTTCCAAAAGAGCTGAATGATGTAGCTGTTAATAGTACCACAATGGTTATAGGATGGTGTTCCAGGACTCTAAATGTTATTGTACAACGAGAAGAGTGGAACGTCTGTCCTGTGAACTGCTCACAGGATGTAAGTCATATATGCACAGGTTTTACCGAGGAAAGTGTTTGAATATCCAAAGTCAAATTACAGTAGGAATATTACATTTTCTTTACTACTGATAATTAAACTACAGTACTGTGCATCAAGGTTCATGTACGATTACAGACTTTTGTACTAAATTGGTATTTTATAACTTTTTGTTTATTATTCCAGTCGGATTCAATATTGTTTCTGCCTTCATTTTTAATGGTTAATTCATTCAGTTGGTTTGGATGAGTCTGAATGAAGATGGTGATATTTTTAGCAATTAATGTTTTGCTATGAAAAGGATTTATGCTTCATTATGCTGTTGGATTATAAATGAGCTTCATGGATCATAATTAGTGTTGGCCTACTGCTGGTCAGTACGCTGCCTTTAATATCAACATTAGCTTTAACACCTATATTGGCCTACGTTAGTTTTCAGCAAATTTCAAGACTGTCATGTATTTAAGGGCTCTTTCACAGCACAATATTTGCTGGTGTATTTAAATATTTGATCCGTCGCCTAAATATTTGGCCTTTTTTATCGTGTTTTCAAGCTGCTTGTTGAATTTATGATTGTCTTTTGCGTGAGGATTTTTTTTTTAATGTTAAAAGCATAATATTGATTCTGAAGACAGTCTTACATGCTTGATATGTTTTATATCAGTTTGTCCATGACTGCTGTACTAAACTTGAAGAAATATGATTCTCTAATATTAAACACTGGGTTTTCTTTAAAGTGAGCATAAACATTGCCTTAAAGTTTTGTTGAATGCCAATGTCAATTCAAATCAAATCTCTAGTAAATTCTTGTGGTTGTTGCAAGTGTTCCGATTCTCCCATTCCTTGTAGGTCACGCAATTTTGAAACAAATATAGCAAACAATTTGCTTTGTTCACTTAAAATATTTTTACTGTCCAAGTAAACCTTTAGCCATTTATCAGTGTGAAGCTGGTTTGGCTCGAGGCAGGAGCCGAGCACTGGGCTGGGGAGGGAAACACCCAACAGTTCTACATCCGTGCTGGCAATATCAAGCTCAGGTTTTAGAGAAAATAAGATTTAAATCCGTTTATTACAAAAACAATTTCACTCAATAACTGAACACTTATCACAAGATCTTTTTTTTCTGAAATTATACACAAGAATGAAGGAAGGATAAAAGAAATCTTTAAACTCCGACTTCTTCAGCTCACACATCACTTCAGTGATTAAAGGGCTCGCAAACTAGCCACCATATCACCTCCAGCTCCAATATCCACGTATCTGTCTGGTGGTACCTATAAAAATGGAGATAATATACAAGATTAAATATTTTAAAAAAAAATTAATAACCCAACTTTAAAATAGCTGTGCATTTTCCTACATTAAGAGCAATTAGCCAACATTAAAATAAAACAGGGTCACCAGAGTATACTACTTTGATGATGATTACTCACCAGTGCTGCCCTCTACTGTACAAGTCTGTATGTGATGTAACGGCCTGCAGTTTCACTAGGCCTGATGATCTTCACCACCTGTGAGTACATGGCAGGCACCAAATTTCAGTTCTATTAACGTCTGTTTGCAGATGTGTTTGCTTCCTTCTAACGTTGATTGGTGGAGGTGTTGTTACCTGGCCTCTCTTCAACCCAAAGTATCGCGCCACAGGGTCTCCAGCCTGAATCCTTGGTAACTGGCTCTCCTTTAGCTTACTGAAAACGGTGAAGGAAACTCCACCCAAAGGCACAGTGGAGACGTAGTGCCATAGCAACGCCCTGCCGATTACTTACACGTGTCATTCCATCACTAAAGTGAAGAAAGTCTTGGATCAGGAGACTAGCTCACAGACCCCAGCAGTCACAGCAGACAGACTAAACAGGTCAGAGTGTTGCTGTGCAAGGCCATCATGCAAAATCTAATTAAGCATACTATCCAAGTAAGGATAATTAAGCATACTATCCAAGTAAGGATACTATCTTGCCAGCAGCTCAGTCACTTCCTCCTTTGTCATCACTATGTGCTCAGGGACAAGCTGCAAAACAACAAATGGCAAAAAAAAAAAAAGAACAATTGTTCATAACCTCAGATCATAAGAAACACGACCAGATTTATGCTTCCCTTCAACGTGCAAGAGCCGAAACCCACTTCTCACCTCGTGTTCTGTGATGTTGATGAGCAGTTCCTGCTGCAGAAACTGCTCTAGGATGTACTTTGGTGCCATGTCCACCAGTGACTACGAAAAATAAACCATTCATTCAAAACAGTGCCCATCATGCTAATTTGCCCATTAGGAAGCGCATGTTTAAAGCTGCTCTATGGCACAGATGAAAGATGTAGGTGTGGCTGTATCCCCCCCTCCCCGCCCCTTTGTAAATGATTTCTCAGAATATCCCACCTGTTTGGCAGAAGGTGTCATACCCATCTGTACTACGATAATGGCGCGGGTGATGTTCTCCTCCTGCATTCGCTGGCAGTACATCTTGATGGTCTTGATTCCCACTTTGGGTTCCTCTGCACAAAATACAAAAACATCATCAGGAAGGTGTCTAGTGAACACAAGCCCATGTTGCTTAATCGGTAAGCTGTAATGTTCTTTCTGCTTTACAGTGTCGAGAACTGCAGACCAGTTCCCAGCTCCGTTCCTAGAGATTTAGCCATCTTGTCACAGAGTTCAGGTCTTGCCTGTATGCGACACTTGATCCAGCCAATTAGTTTTATGACACGCCTTATTTAGCAGGATCTGGTGTACTGGATGATGGCTGGAGTTAAACTATTCAGTAAACTAGCTATGTTAGCTATCTAGACATTTATGAGCATGGTTGTTGACCACTGCTGTGGACAGAAAGATCCAGAACTCTCAGATTCTCTTGTATACAAGAACACATTTAAACACCAACTAGGCATCTCACCAGGAAAGAACACGAACATCTGATCCGTAGGGTCATCATTGTGAGCTACGAGCACAGTCAGATCTGTTCGACGAGGGCGGCCCTCGCTGGGTTTGTCACCAAACTGACTTTTAAATTCGTCCAGAGTTTGGTCCAACTCGTCCTGGGTCACCAGATATCCCCGGTCATGGCAGAGCTATAAGAAGACGCAGTTATGCTAATACAATATGCTAACCAGCCAATTTCAACACAACAAAGCACATGGGGTATTAAGTAGCTAAACAACGTTCATTACATTATACCAAGTGAAGGAACAAACCTGCATTATCGTTTTCCGAATTTTCCACAATCGATAGGTCTCCTCTTCATCGTCCATGATAACTTAGTTACTTTAAAATTAATATATATAGTTTTACTTTTTAAAAAGGGTCACTCCAGCAGATGTAACGAATCCACGAAAAATAACTTCCGGTAAATCACTATTACGTCATGTAGTCCACATAAGGACCCAAAGTTGTGTCCAAGTGTATGCCGGTAAATTTTTATAATTGCATCGTCATCTATTACGAAACAACGTCAACTCTGAGTGTGTAAACATAACATAAACGCATTATTTTATTGCGTAATCATCCGTACTTAAAAGAAGCAAGGAACATGATAAAAAAATCTAAACATTTGAATTCCTAAATGCTAAGCTTTCAATATTAAATATTCGAAGTATCTGATTGGCTAAAAAAGGAGAGTAAAGGCGGGTCTTGTGCACCCGTGGGCGGAGCTCCCAGGTCGTGTTAAACCGAGCGCAATGCTCTTACTTCATCGTGCGCTGGTGTTAGGAGCGCTGGGGAGCAAATCGTTTACGAGAGCCATGGTAAGAGCGCAGATGCTCTTTAAACTGTACTGTTTTATCATTCTTAAAACGTGTTGTGTTTGATATCTGCGCAAGAGTGCTCTCTGTTCAGCAATAACACTGCGAGGTCAAAAGGTGTATTTATTTTTAAAGCACACCCAGCTGGTGTTCCCATTAATTTCGTCCGATGCTGAGGATCAAGATCCTTAGCTAGCAGTATTAGCTTCTAGCTTGCACCAGTCCTCTGAACAACCCAGACTGTATTAAATTGCCTGGTTATCTAACCATCTTCAATACATTCTTTTACTGCCCATGTTTAGAAGCTGTTTTATTATTTGTCGCGGCACTTTCAATGTCTGGAAGTCTTAAAAGTGTCAAGTCTAACTTATGCTGAGTAGCTAAGCTTGCTAGCTAGATGTCTTAGCTGTCGATAGCTAAGTTATAAAATGCTATACAGACTGGTTTTGACGTTACATGGTGCGGATGACAGCGATGTCCAGCCGCATAATGCATTTATTTATATTAGGTGTTAACAAATAAAGTAAATTAAGTCAATTAAATTTGTCAAGTCATTCATATTCAAATAACGCAGTATTGCCCGGGACATTAGAAAATGCGCTTTGTGGCTAGATAGCTTTTGGCTAGTATTTATCGTCACACAGAAATGATATTGTATACAAGAGTATATTAAAAATACTTTTAGCAATCCACTAACGCTGATTATACGTGTTTTAGGTACTGTTGCAAAACATTGTTTAATGTAACGATTGCAAAACGTATCAGGCGGGAGGACGTCACTAATGGGTTTAATTTTAGACTAACTAGCTAGTTTGTGGTTTTTGTGTAGGCATGGTCCTTCCTTTGTCCTATACAGACGTGTAACCTTCATGTAACGCTTTCACTGAAGTGAATCTAAATGTGTTTAAAAAGAAAACAACAGTAGTGTCACGAGCGTGTGTAAGGTAGAGTGGCCCATATACGTCATGTCGAACCCTCGTGGGGGATTACTAGGTTGCTTAGTAACGCATAATCTTGTCCAAATGCATGTATGTTTCTATACTTTGTGTAAACAATATGTCTACTAGTTAAATGTATTTTTGTGGACGGTGTGTGTTTTGATTTGGGGCTCCGTTTCGTTCCAGACCATTTCATTTTAGTGACTGTTGCTGCCTGGGTACCTCTTTAGTCTTGACCCATACATGGTTTATTATGTCACACGTGTAATTGGCAGTAATGACAATTCAGTTTGGATAAACTCTACCCCACAAATAAAACTGGGCTCTGAAATAATTCTCCTGAACTTATTTCACTTAAGCCAAGTGACTTTCTCCGATTTCAAATGCCATTCATTGACGCTGAGTCTTAACATGCCCTTTGCTCTGATTTGTCCTTTCCTTCCTTATTGCAGTGTGCGCAGGCGAACGACTGGAAAGGCTACAAGTCCATCTATGAGTTCTCTGCTATTGACATTGATGGGAATGAAGTCTCTCTGGAGAAATACAGGTAAGGGAAATTGCTGTCTTTTGGTTTTGTTTAAAATGAATAAATTCATCTGATACATCATTTTACTTTACTAGTAAAGTTGTAGAACTAAGTTTCTGCGTGTTCTTGAGTTTGTCCTCTCGGTTCACCCCAAACATTACCATATGCCGTTCCTTTCCCTGTGTCCAGAGGCTACGTCTGCATCATCACAAACGTGGCCTCCAAATGAGGCAAAACTCCTGTAAACTACACTCAGCTTGCGGCCATGCACGTCACGTATGCTGAGAGGGGTTTACGCATCCTCGGTTTCCCCTGCAACCAGTTTGGAAAGCAGGTATGTAGCAGCTGCGGTGGCGGCTGCAACCCTGTCGGCTCCAGGTGCCGCGGCCTGAGTGCCGATGTTTCCACACACTCGTGTTTTGTTATGGTAGCAGAGAGAGTGGAGGCGAGTCAACAGATGGAGACGCACAACATTCTGTGGCACACGCAGGGCACGACCCTTCATATACATGTTAATATTACACTTCTATGCTGATCATATCTTGATTCATGTTCTCACGTCCTGCAGCTTGTCTCATTGGTGGAGCCCCTGGCATGGCTAAAGACTGGCCTGCGGTTCCTTGACCATAATGATTCCTTTGTTGGAACAGGTCAATGTCATGATTCATGCGCCTACAGATTTCTCGTCTGGAAATGCCTCAGATCAGGAGGCTCTTGGTAGACAACAAAACTGAAGTGATTTGTTGTGTGGCTCATTTTCATATTGTAGGCTCATGTAATATCAGTAATACAAAGGCCAGCACTTCACTGTTGATGTATTGCAGACCTAATTCTGAGTCCTTTTCGTAATACTGTCTGTTAATAGACACGGTTCGTATTAGGAGATCCAGCCTACAGTTATTAAACACGCCTACATTTTATATATTTTTATCTGAGCCCTGTAATTAAGATGAGTGAGAGATGGAAAATTGTATCACAGCGATCTTTGGTTTTGGCCTGTACTGCAGGGGAGGAGCAAAAGCTGACACAACTGTATCGCACAGACAGCACCGGCTCCGCCCTGCTGAGACTCCGGCTCGAAGCCTGTGTTTTTGCAAGAGCAGTCTATTCCCACGCGTAGTCTGGCAGGTGCCTGAATTAAGCTCCTCCCCACGTTCCTGTCTCAACTCCCTGCAGGAGCCTGGTACTGAGGAGGAGATTAAAGAGTTTGCCAAAGGTTACAACGCAGAGTTTGATCTCTTCAGTAAGATTGATGTCAACGGGGACAACGCACATCCTCTCTGGAAGTGGATGAAGGAACAGCCAAAGGGGAAAGGCACACTGGGAAAGTAGGCTTTTATTATTTTCTTTTTAATTTCTTAATTGAACAAGGCTTTTTACGATTCCAGTCTGCTGTATCCAGTGATGTTATTAAGCAGAGTTGAATTTCCAGTAAAATACTAACCCAAATGTACTGAAATGTCTCAATTATTTCTCTCTCTCTCTCTCTCTCTCTCTCTCTCTCTCTCTCTCTCTCTCTCTCTCTCTCTATGGTTTAATAGTAACATCAAATGGAATTTTACCAAGGTGAATATGATCTTACTACAACAGCCTTTACAAAACGCCCAAATCAGAATGGAGAGAAATGACTAAAAAGCATCTGAATGAGTCTAGATCGACCTGCCAAGTTCCATTTTGGTTTTACGTTTTTTTCCTTCTAGTTTCTCATTGACAGAGAAGGTCAAGTTGTGAAAAGATACGGACCAATGGACGACCCAAGTGTAGGTGGACATCGGCCATCTGTGCCCAAGTTCCATACTGTATTAACTGTATTAGCTTGTATATAGCAATGCATTTTCAAATTAAATTTTCTGTTTCTGGACTTTTTTTTTTTTTGCAAATGTAATCATTTAATGTGTGTTTCATTAAACTCCAGGTCGTTGAGAAAGATCTGCCAGCATACCTGTAAGCAGTCTATAGACCTGCCAGCTCTTTCTCACCATCTTTTACACACACACACACACGCACAGGTGCACGTGTGCACCCTGCACAACTGTGGTCAGCTGGGCATTCGTGGGTCTGTTCCTGGATTATGACGGCTTGTCCCCAAACCTGATCCCAGGTAGGACAGGCCTGATCACCCCTGGCGTGCACACCCTCCCCTCCCCTGGAACAATCCCCCAAAGCCCAGGTGTTCCTGCAGAGTGAAGGCCTGCTGAACAAGTACTCAGTGTTCACACTGTAGAATCAATTTATTAAGAAACAATAAAATTAAATGAAATTTGCTGTTGATGTGACTGGTTTGTCTGTGGTGTGTGTGTTTGGTTTTTTTTTGGGGAGGGGTGTTTATCTTGAGTAACATCTCAGCAGCTGGGGACACAAATGTGATTATACACAGACATTAAAAATCTTATTCTATACTGTTAGAGTATTATACAGGTCCCAGTCCACGCACTTCATTTATAAACCTCATCCCTGCAACAAACTAACCTTATATGCTGATAAAATAATTAATTGCAGTTATAATAGAAAATAAAACCCAGTACATGGGAGTTTCTTTAGTCTCCAGTAGATGTGGCATTTGGGTTACTGTACCTGATTATAGGAATGATTAATCCCTTTTTTACGTCACAGTTTGTGGCCCAGCCGCTAGGGTGCAGTATTACACTACCCTTTACTGCACTGTAGTATTTGCACGTTGTGCAAAATTTCAAACGACCTCTGTTTCAATAAAATTAATAAACAATTTATACTTAATTCGTTAGTGTTGATACGGGATGCTACATAACATGAAAGCAACGTGACCGTTTTTTTTGTGTGTGTGTGTTTACTCGGGCGAGTTTCATTAACGACAAAACACCTTACAGTTATTTTCCCTTCTTTAAATTCGGTTCTTAACCCTTCACAAATACGTGTTGCTTGACGTCATTTGAAAGCGGACACTAAAATGACATCGTTAACCTGCCTGCCTGGGCGCGTGACGTAGTCACTAACGTTACAGGGTTCTTCAGTGAAGCCCGGTAGGATACATCCGTATCATCGGAGGCGAAGACGCCAAGTGTGAGCGGGCGCTGATGCTCGCGCAACAAAATCACTCACATGGGAGCACGCACGCAAATATGTAGGTATTTCAAGAAAAATGCAATCGCAATGACGAGGGCTCCGTTACCGTCATTCTGTTCATCATAACCACGACGCCCCTTTTCGTCCGGATTCAATGGAGGGAGCATCGAGGCTGGTCGAGGATGGTGGGAGTTCAACGTCAACCGGGGGTACTGATGAAACGGAGTCTGTCGTTGGATTCGGATGTGGGACCGAAGGTGTGCAAGCGTTTGTGTTTGTATTTTCTTTCGCTATGTATTGTTAAAACAATTTGTTTCCGTACTGTCGGCTTTCTGTTGTGGTCAAACGATACTAAAATGCAGAATTTGACCTTATTGACTTTGCGATTTTGAACCAAAGCCTCTGGAAAAGGCGAACCTAACAATTTTAACATGTCCTGTCGCGTTACCGTCGGGTCTAGTCTCATGTATCCTGACTTTTAATGTTTAAAAACATGCTCGTCTATACAACTTCAAGAAAGCTGAAGCAGCCAAACTGTGTGTATGTTTATGTATTCAGCAATCCCACATGGGCTCAAAAATGTACACACGCTCAGTCCATTGTCAGCAGGAGACCTCGCGTTTGTGTAATCGGCGTCTCGTATTTTCGTGTGATGAACGATCGTATCTTAATCTACTGTCCTTGGCCCAACAAACTAATAAGCAGTTTCGGTCTTCAGAGAAAGCTACCAGAGCTACAGTTTTCCTGTCACAATAATACGTGTGTTGCCTTCTCTTCGATTTCTTGCGAGTGCAGTCAGAGGTGTGTTTGTGTGTGTGTGTGTGTGTGCGCGGGCGTGGGGGGGTCTCTGTGGGGGGGGGGGCTGTGTGCTGTGCTACGCTGTACTGGTTGTTGATAGTGGCACCATGAGCCACATCGATTTGCTAATGACCCTGGATTACAGTCAGGGCTTCATGCAAAGCAGTCATTTTTCAAATGAGGTCTCTTCACATGCCAACAGTGTGTGTGTGTGTGTGTGTGAGTGTGTGTTTACATTAGACCAAGATTTGGGAGTGTGTGTGTGTGTGTGTGTGTGTATTTACATTACACCAAGATTTGTGTGTGTGTGTGCGTGCATGTGCTTGCCATCCACACAGCACTGCAGCTCCCACCTCTAAAGCACATGCAGGTTTTACACACGTCCCTGTGTTAATCTCAGAGCTGGAGTGTAGTGATGCTGCAGTGGTTTTCAGTGACGTGGAAACAGCTTCCACCCGTAATAAAGCTCAGGACCACATCCTCGAAAACCAAGCGCCAAGCTGCAGTTGGAGCTCCAGCCTTTAGCCCAGACAGCTTGGCCCAGCTTTAGGCCGTGCGCTCGTGGGATGGTCCTGAGGTCAACGTACCACATGTAGTGTCTTAATGTTTGCACAAAAAGCAATGGCGGTCCTTATTAGGGCTTATAAGCCTGCCTCAGGGAAACGTATTAAGGTTAATCTACTTGGGATGTGCTATAACCTGTTATAAAATGATTACGTCACCGAAGGGGTGAGGGTGGAGTGAAACAGGTCTCTGGTGATTTATGGGGCATATGGAGGAAGAGGTGTAGTTAGTGTAGCAGTTTACCTGTGGTGAGTTGTGTGGTAAAACTGATTTAATAGCTGCACTTAAAAGAAAAGGTAAAAACCCCAAACTAACTAACATAGCAACTGTTTAAAGGGTGCTTTGCAAATTTGATCGTGCTTGTCGTTTAAATCTAGTCGTACATTGGCAGTTTTGTTTGTTTGTTTGTTTGTTTTGGGTGTTCCCCTGAATTCTATACTGACTGCCTCAGTCAGTGTTTCAGTATTTCAGTGTTTCAGTATTTCAGTGTTTCAGTGTTTGCTTTGTCAGTGCACTGATCAATCTGAAAGGTTCCTAAACAATCCTGCTGTTCACAGCCTGGGAAATCAGAGCCTCCTAATGTCAACATGTGCTGAACTACACTAACCAGTCTGTCACCTGTAATCACCTGTAATAATTCATTCTGTTAGACTTCTGCTGTACACAGCCTGGTCTTTGGGAATGGTTAAGTTTGTTGAGCTGAATGTGAATAGTACAAGGCAGGGTTGTTTGGTATCTCTCTCTCTCTCTCTCCGTCTCTCTCTCCCTTTCTCTCTCTCTCTCTCTCTCTCTCTCTCTCTCACAGACCTGCTTGTACCTGTAATGAGTTTTTTAGCTACAACGCAACCCAACCACATGGCCCCCTCCCCCAGGGACGTGTGAAGTCATTAATCTGGCTGAAGATCAGATAATATGTGCAATACAGGCTTAGCCCAGAGGTTCTGCTTTAATGTTCTTGCTCTTCACTGTTTGATACACTGTGAGACATGAAGAGCACAGAATATTATAATAATAATAATAATAATAATAATAATAATAATTATTATTATTATTACTACTACTACTACTACACGTACACAGATTAAAGGAAACCCCCAGGTTTGGATACTTAGTTCTTTCAGATGGGAACAACAGACACGTACAAAAATAAATGTAAAATTCAGTGCACTTCAGCTCTAACCCAGGGAATTGTGGGAGCGTTTACTGACAGTGTGGTTAGCACTGCAGTTTACCTGCTTACTCATGACAGGTGACGGGTAAAACCCAGTGCTTAAAGACGGCTTAAAATTCCACTGTACTGTGGAGGTCTGCTCTTTTTAGTACGAAACATCGCAAAACCTTTGTCCTGCTGAAAAGACATTAAATAAACACGTATATTAAAGATAATCGGTTTGGGGTAGTGGGCCGCTTTAGGAATTAAAAGGACAGACCCATTATGTTCTGAACTATAGGGGCTCTGAGCAGTTTGAACTGGATGAGTACAAAACTATGAGGTGGTAACCCGGTCAAGACCGTAGCTTAAAAAAACATTACATGACTCAAACCTACAGAGGCTGAGGGATAAATCCTTTGCTTTGACTGTGTCGTAAAAGAAAAGTATCTTGGCATTTAGACACTTGAAAGACTGGACTGCGGGCCCTGCTGTAGTTGTTACACCACAGGGATGTTCCTGTGAAAGCGTTTCTAATCCTGCGTTCTTCCGTTAACTAAAAGCAGAGACCGTTAAAACGCGTGTTAATAAGTCAGAAGTAATGGTAGATTATAGCGCAATAGCTGCGCACGATCCTGTCACGAAAGGCCAAAGGAGCCCGGAGGCGTGTGAGACAAGGCCTTCATTAACCCACGGAGGAAACCTGACTCCTGAGATGTTCGGACTCCACGAGCGTAAAGGGAGCCTGTTCTCTCCGATCTAACTTTACGTAAACCGGACAACATGCATATCTGAAAGACGCAGTTATGTTCTCACCACTGATCTGTAATGAAGAAATCTCTTTATAACAGATCAGAAATTCATATGGAAACCAGTTCTGTGTTGTAGAAAGCATGACGACTCTTTGGAGTGATGTGAACCGGGGCGCGTTGGCTACATGGTTATCGCGCACGCAGCCCTCCTGTTCGGCCATGGAAAATCTACCTGCACCTGTCTGTCCGTTTACCTCCGCGTGTGATTTGCTACACGTTTCTCTCTCGCGCGCTTTAGCCCGTCGTCTAACCGGAACCTTCTCCCCGTGCTTCAGCGGGGCGTTTCGGTTCGCGTGCTACGGCTCATGTGTCGGACTCCAAGGCCTAGTTATTTAACCGCGCTGTTTATTTCTGTACTTCGGCTGGCTGGCTCACAGACTGTCGCCTATTACTGACTGATGTATAGAAACCAAATGGAGAACCGTTTGTGAGTCATTTGAACTCAAATAAAGGAGCTCGAAAGTTGGTTTATTTAAATACTTGCATTCTTTAGCATACAGCTAACCTGCTGTAGCTTATCTAGAGGTTATCTAGCTTACCATGTGTAGCGATAGTTTCTAACTTACTGTACTGAGTTTTCATTTTACTCGCATCTTAAATTTGGCTTATAAATATTTATTAAAATATGTAGTCAATGTGAATAAGAAGCTGTGTGTTTTCATATTTTCCTTAGTGATGTAGCCATAGCAACACCATGTTTTACAAGCCAGAGGTTAATGGTACTGTCACCAGTCGTTTTACTGTGTGTGTGTGTGTGTGTGTGTGTGCCAGTGTTTTTACGGTCCTGAATGATGTCTCTCCTGTGGGTGTGTACTCAAAGAGGCTTTTAATGAGAGTCAGGGAAGACGAATCCTCATTAAATATGAATGGGATGGAGTGAAAAAAGATTCATTACCAGTTGACTCACAGTAAAATGGATCAGGTGTGTTAAATTTAGAACTTCCACACATCCATCAGATTTTCTTAAAATAAACGAGTATTTTTGGAAAGTGATTTATATTGTAAAAAGCAGAGGTTCTGTTTTGTGGTGAGAACAGGCCTCCTATGTTGTGCAAACACTCCAGCCACCAGTTTAATCTGAATGTAATAACCTTTTGTAGCATCTTCAGAATTAGGTCTCTCCCACACACCTGGCAGCTAGAGTGTCCCGACTCTGAGTGGAAGTCCTGTGTACTGATTGGTGGACGTTTTCAGCAGCCATGCAGTAACACCCCTGCTTGAGTGTGATCAGCGTGGGGAGGAGTGCCTCGTTAGTGCCAGACATAAACACCGCACATTTCTTCCTTATAGTCTTCATCTAGCCACACACCTCTCTCACACTGACCCAGGGTCAGCTCCACAACATCCGCTACACAGAATCGCGCCCTTAGCTGTATGCTGTGGTGAACATAAACAGTGTTTACTGGTTGAGTGTTCAGGTTTGATTATTATTCTAGCAGTTTAAAGCCA
Source organism: Sternarchorhynchus goeldii (assembly GCA_028565775.1). NCBI lineage: Eukaryota > Metazoa > Chordata > Actinopteri > Gymnotiformes > Apteronotidae > Sternarchorhynchus > Sternarchorhynchus goeldii. Next base: position 2,495,382 of record JAOXYF010000004.1, read on the forward strand.
CTGGAATCTTTGGCAAAATAATTGTGCACATCTTCCCTAGATGTTCACAAGTCTTATTAAATTAGCAAGCATGTCTTTCTTTCCCCAACGTTGGAGGCTCTCATCCAGTAGGGTTTGTCTGTTGCCAGGTGGTGGCAGTCTGAGCTTCCAGCTTCTGAGTTTCACATCATAGTGGGGTTTCTAACAGCTGCCTGCCTCTCCAGACGAGTTGGGAGCAACAGTGTGTGTGGAGACTCACTGGAAGACTTGTGCCAGTAGCAGGTCTTGTGGCTCCAGAGCCATCCATTCCTCCCAACACACAACCCCACCCCCCACCCCCGATGGGTGGAGTGTGAATCCAGGGCTGGAGAACACTTAGCTGTGCTGATGGGCTTCGCTGCAGTGCAGTACTGCAGAGGAACAAGGATATGAGTGCTTTTAGAATAATGACACGCTGGGTTCTCAAGTGCAGACAGATGTGGATGTAGGGGCAGAAAGGCTTTTTAGGTGTATAAGAGGTGGTTTTAGCTCAGAAGTGAAGCATGCTCATTTACAAAACCCCGTTTCATCTATGGCTGTAGTGCTGCCTCCTGGAACATTTTTGTGGAGAATAATGTGTGTATTTTTGTGCGTCTGTGCGCATGTGTGGTTGTCTGCCTTTTATTTTGTGTTTGCGTGGAGGTGCAAAACAGTCGTCCTGTGTTTATTATAACAGTGGATTAACCACTGTACTGTAATGACATCGCCTCATCACATGATTGGCTTCCCAAGGTGCCATAGCAACCTGGACCATGGGTCACTTCCTGTCCTACAAAAGCCAATTTAACTCAGTTGGTTCTAATGGAAAATGATGAGCCTTTTCTGATCTCTTACTTGTGTACCCATGTGGAGAAGAACCAAAGGCACATCCGGGGCTAGAACCTGGGTTCCACAGGTGAGGAACATGCACGCTGTCCACCTGAACCACAGAGCAGTTCTCTAGCCCTGCATCCAGAGCACCTATTTCACCTGTCCGAATGACAGCCTTGTTACACCTCCCTCTCCTTCAGGAGGTGACAGCCTTCATCACACTGCTCCCTTCGGGGAGCACCCCTGCGCTTGACACCTCACCGAGTCTGTTACACCTCCACCCCTCGAGGGTCACACCCATGTCCCTCTCAGCAGGATTCACAATAGACTCAAGGACTAGAACCTGGATCCCACACACAAGTAACATGTGCTCTGACCACCTGGCACTGCACTCAGAGCAGCGGTTTCACCTGTCAGCCTCACACCACCCTCTCCATCTGGAGGTGACAGGCTCTGTCACAATCTAGCCTGAAATAAATTATGGCTTCTTTCATAAGCATATTTAGCATGTTAGCTGGAATGTTTGGCGTGGGATAACGCAAAACACAAACAGCTGCTGCTGTCTAGCCAAAGGAAGAATGAATCATCTTTTTGTCTCTCCCTCTTCCCCTCTGCTATATTCACTTCCAAAAATTCATGCACCACTAATTTTCTTAGTAGACTGTTAGTCCACTGCTGTGTGCTGTAGACATCCATCAGTGGTGTAACCGTAACCATGTTTCAGTGGTGTAACCGTAACCATGTTTCAGTGGTGTAACCGTAACCATGTTTCCTGATGGAGAAACAAAGACATGCAGGCGTTATCCTGGTGTACCATTGTTATGGCAACAGTGATGGAACTACTATTCTAGCTTCTCTCTCTCTCTCTCTCTGTCTCTCTCATCCTCTTTATAAAATGGCAAGATGCTGCCCTGCCAAGAAAAGACAGAGGCCGTTCGGGCGGGGTGGTGGAGGTGGTGGTGGGGGTGTGGTTGTGGGTGGGATTGAAAGGGCGTAGCCTGAAGTGCACCGGTAGCAATGAGTTTGTGGTGATCCGACACTTGTATCCATGGTGTTTGTTTATTTATTTGTACATTTCTAGGATTTTGTGTAACCCCTGTTGTAACGGCTGGGTTCCTCTTCTGTGCATGAACAGTGTGCCTTTCTTACGCAGACAGTATTTGTGTGACTGTTTCTTCTCACTCCCTAGTCTTTAATGAATGGTCTGGTTTTGACCAGGTATTTTTGGGTGGTGGACCATAAACAAGCTGATTAAATTCCCCAGCTACAGTGTAGCAACATCTTGGCACCCACTTCCATATCACTACCATGATGGCGAACGTGGATGTGCTGATGATCTTGATTTGCCACTTAAGTAATCCAGTCAGCAGAAGTTCTGTGGTCAGAAGGTGTGTGTGTAACAAGAAAGTCGCATACAGTGTGTAGCAGTACAGTTTGAAGTTTGAGGCATACAGTATGTTTATTAAGCACAACATGGAGGAGCCTAATAGGTGAGGGTTTAGTGACCTGTATATTTTGATACTTTCTGTAAAATGGCTTAACCAGCCTTGTACACCATTATTTAGGCTTTGGACATTTGTTTTGAAGGTCTCTCATCGATCGTGTCTGCTCCGCGACTGGAGGCTCTACGGTAGACATTCATCCAGTTCTGCGAGGTGCCAAGCTCAGAGCTGCCCTGGCGAAACGCAGAGATTCTCCTCTCAACAGTGCAGCCACACACACGTCTGTTGAATTTCTCACCGCACTCAGACCTCCCACACTCCACACGCTTCGCTCTCCCGTGAGATCAGACCGTGTTTAGGCAGTGAGGGATCAGATTACGTAAGGCTACACGTACCACGAAGCACAACTGTAGTTCAGACTCATTCTGATCTCTTGCTGTGGTTGGTTTCGAGATGGCGAGCACACGTTGCGTGTAAAAGGCGTCCTGGTTTGTTTTCGCGTTCCCCGAACTGCCCGCTCAGCACGTGTGTGCACAAATGCGCGCAGCGACTCGCGTGCTTTGACTGCAGTAAACACTTCTTGCTGTAAGCGTGTTCTTAGAGCAGCGTATCTCACGGTATCGCCACGGGTCTGTGATGGGCTGAAGTCTAAGAAGAGGTGATATAGAGGTTGCAAAACTTGAGCTTGTAGGTCCTGATCTGAGAATAAAATCTGCACATGTATTTTTAGTGTTGTGAACTTGTGAACTAAAATTCATACTTGTATTTTTGACGTGTCAACTTGTACAATAAAAATCAATATGAATGTTAAAATGTTCTCTTTTTTGCAGAAAATATTCCCACAACCATGTTTTTAAACAAAGTTATAAATGTGTGGACGACTATTAAGATAAATACAAGTATATTTATTTGAAATTCATTTTTGGTTCGACATCCACAAATTTGAGTTCACAACATTTTAAACATGGCAGTACAACCTCAAATAGACCCAGCTGGTCTTCTGCAACATCTCGGGAGACTTGTTGTAAGATTCATGTTCAGATTTTTTTCTACACGTTCCCAAAATACAAGTACAGATTCTCAGTTCTCGAATCAGATCATACACGTTCTCCAGTTTTGCAACGTAAGTATCTCCATATACTCTAACAGACCGGCATCTTTTACGCATTTGATCACCGCAGCTCTTATAACGCAGTGGCGGTATGGCGAGATCACCCGCAACCGGAGTTTGTGAGACCATTTCTAGGTTACTAATATCACTCGTAGGGTTGAGGGCCAGCATTGCTCTTGCATCAATGCTCTTTATGACGCTTGGACACGGGTTACGACTAACTGGAAGATTTGAAGTTTATGCGTAAAGTCCAGACATTAGTAGGTTTATTAGGTGCGAGACATATCGCGCTATACGGCTCCATCTTGGCCGGTTTCCGTTACGTTTGCACATACCGCTGCTCCGTTTAATCTAAGCAGCTTGATTTCGCGACGCAACCCGAGACTATTGTGATTAAATGTTTAAACCCGAGACTATTGTGGTTAAATGTTTATCCGATGGTTCTAGTCTGACTGGTTGAGAACGCACTTGACTGACTCTCAAGCGCATGCCTTAATAAGATAGAAAGTAGGAGATGTGAGTTTAAATTCTGTATTTAGCTAATTTTCCCAGTTTTCTTGGTGAATTATAGGTGAATTATAAATGCATCCATGTTAAACCTATTTAAGACATTTTAATAGAAGTTGACGTACTGCAGATATTACACCTATTTCAAAACAGTTTGCTGATTTGAACTCTTTATGTCCTTCGACATGTACTGAGCGACTTTTTCCAACCATTACACCGTTTTCCAAACGCATGAAAGCGCATTTTAGCATTTGTCGTCTCGGCCAAACCGCCTGCGTCACCCGTGTAATTACAGCGTGTGTAGCTTTTGTTCCAGGAGCGTGCGTGCGTGCGTCTGCGTGTGGCCCAACCTGCTCCGCTATTGTCCTGTTCAGTTAGAGCGACAGCGTGACTGGAGTGTTTGCATGGTCCTGACGTTTGGGCAACAGGCTTTGTGTCTGTGAGATGTACAGGCGGTCTGTAATTGCTTCCTGCCCACACTTGATTAATGGATGATTAAGACCATCGACTTCAGAGATGTTGTTGTTACGGCGTTATGCTGTTAGTTTCTTAACACATATTAATGGCGATGTTGCACGTGATATTTCAGCTGGTCTGATTAAAGACAAACGCCAACACTGCTCGAGTGCTGCTCGAGTTTAGCACATGAAGTATATTAGATATAGTTTGTTTGGTAGTAATCTGTTTGGTTGTATGTTTTGAAAATGGTGTTGGGGTATAAGCATGCTACTCTGTGTGTGTGTGTGTGTGTGTGTGCACGCATATGTTTTGCCCTGACCCTAATCCTACAGCAGCGTCTCACGGCCAGGCAGGCAGTGTCTCACTCCTGTCTGCTCCTTCTGATACCCTGTTCTTTTAGGAGGTTCTGTTTCACGCCCTGAACTGGTACGTTGGTGTAAGCAGGGCGGTGTGATTTCCAACATGCATTCAGTACATAAAGATCTGGAATTGATTGCTGACAAGGTCAATAGAGTGATCAGAGCAGCTCCACCCAAAGCTGTCCGGTTGTAGACCCGTTTATTAATATTACAACTGCTAACACTGAAAGATCTTTGATCTTTGAAAAGATCTTTTTTTCTGTTTTGATGTTTTTACTGTCTGTGCAGTTCCATCTCTGATTTCTGTCCTTTCCTTACTGTTTCCTTCTGTCCTTGTTCTGCTCATGGTGTGTCCAGGTGGCGAGGGCAGTTAGCCTAAATCCTTGCCTCTCATTGGCTTGTGGTATCCATGGAGTTGTGCTGGTTTCTCAGCCTGTAGCATCAGATTAGTGCCCCTTCTCCCCAATCCCATTGAGGTTTACAATCTCGGTGCTGAGTTGCTCAGTTAGAAAAGAACCACGCAAAGCTCCGCTTCACTCTTCTTTCCAGGAGTGCGAGACGTCTGGTTTGTATTGTCCTCTGCGTTTTGTTTTGATGCATGTTCTATACGTCATAGCTGAGCTTCTCTAAACGGACTCGGTTAGGAACGATTTGCCAGGATGCGTGGAAGCCACATGTGAACTGAAGCCACTTCCTGATTGGATGGACACCACTTCCTTGGCCTTTCTGACTGGTTGGAAGAACGTTGAATTTAGTGTGAACTGTGGTTCAGGCACCTTGTTAGCCGTGGTGTGTTCTCTGGTCTACCCCCGTGGGAGTAGCCGGGCCCTGGACCAACGCTCAGTATGAACCTCGGGGGGGAGGTCAAGGCTTCCCTGGTAGTGGGTCTCTAGCAGGGTCGGGGGGGCTTTTGAGCACTAACCCTAACTGCACTCAGACCTGCCCGGCAATGAACCACAAACTGTGCTGCTGGATAAATGGCATCCGTTGGTTAGGTAGGGGGTAGCCGATATGTGAACGTGCGTCATGTGAGCTTCAAATGAAGCTTCCAGTATTAGACAGTTTTTCCTTCTTTGTAACTGTGTGATGCTGGTTATTGTGTGAAAGCAGAACATAGCAGGTTATTAGAGGTTGTTAGTCTTTCGTAAGTTCCTTTTTTGTGGTTTTGATTAAGATAAGGGGCACACTGACTGATGAAAATGTAAAACTAGAATTGTGTTAGAAATGGAAGTACTGGATGGTGTAATTAACTGCAATCTGTGAGATTTGATCTGGGATCAGATTTCTTGCATTCTTCAGTCCTTCATCATCAAGTAAACATAAACAGAACCGGTCCATGTACAACAGTCTAAACAAGATTGTATATCTATATTTCTATACAAATAATTTTTAACTCCATGTGTAGTTTAAAGGTCATTTCAAAATCAGTTGTTGTAAAGTTCATTCCAGGCAGGGTAAAGGTCACTTCACATTAGATTAGTAAAGGTGTTTTGGAGGGTCACTGAACCCTCTGTGTTTAGAGTCTGTATGGATTACGTACCTGTACCCCATGTGTACGGGCACCTCATGATCTTTTGGAAGTCGGCACACATTTGCACGTCAGTTCGAGCAGCCTGAACTGTGTACCCAACACAAGAACCCGTCAGCACCCGCCACGAGCACCCGCCACGAGCACCTGCCACGAGCACCCGTCAACACCCGTCACGAGCACCCATCAACACCCGTCAACACCCGTCACGAGCACCCGTCAACACCCGTCAACACCCGTCACGAGCACCCATCAGAAGCCCTGCAGGCCCACAACCAGGGACTACATTGTCCGGAATCGTCCAGGACTACATTTTAAGGAATCTTGAGTTGTTTTGTTTGGCTCAACTAGCTGCTCCTTTCTTCCAAGCTCTAGGAATGCCCAAAACAGGTACAAATGCATCATGCCAAGGCGCTCAGTATATTTTCAGTCACCTAGCCTACATCTGAATTTTTAGCATTCGATTTTGAAAGTGAGTCATGTCTTGAATCTGGAGCGTCAGAGTCTCCAGAGAGAGTCCCTGAAATAACTGCACATGTCCTGCATCCAACATCGAACTGGGAGACTCAGACCATTGACAAAAGACTATATATAAATATATATATAATGTATGTGCGTACAGTACTGTGCAAAAGTAGGCTATGTGTAGAATGCATGATCATATGTGTTGGTGTGCATGGGGCAGGTTTTGGATTTTAGATCCTTTTTAATTCATTTTGGACTGTCTGGTGTGTTTGGGACTAGGGTTAGAACTACTTGCCACCCAGTAGGTAGACCTTTCACAGTCATTCCTGTTTACTACAGATAGTTTTGTTTTTGATCCCACATAACATTCAGTGCAATTAACTTCATAGTTTACTGTAGAGTATCACGTGAACTTCGTCAAGGAAGAAACCCAGCTGAGCTGAATATTCATGTTATGTTTATACCACAGTAGTATTTAGTTTTTGTCTAAACTGGAGATGAGACTTTACTGAGATCTTTCTGATCAGTGAGACACTGATTCCAAACCCGCTGTGGTTTTGAAGTAATGACTGAATCCACGACATAGGGAGAGGGATACATTACATTTGTAGTGGATCTAGATTCAACAGATCCAGATGTAACAGATCCAGATACCAATGTAAATCCATAGATTTTTTGAAAGATTGAGTGGATGATCTCAAAGCTCTAGTAACTCATCGAGTGGCATTATGGGTGTTGATTTTTAATTTATTTGTTTACTTTTTGAATACGTTATATTTTCACAGTCAGTGTTTGTTATATGTAGTGCATATACTCAGTGTAAATCAGCAGCATGCAGCTACATTACTGTGTTATTACTCTATCCTTAAACATTAACCTTTCAAATTATGTTAATGTAGTATTTTTTGGGTGAGTACTATTTCAGCACCTCTGTTGGAGCATGGTTGTGCGTGTGTGTGTGTGTGTGTGTGTGTGTGACTCACAGAGGAGTGTTTCTGTCAGCATGTTTTAAATATTTCATTTGCAGGCGAACAGCTGAAGCAGATGGAATCTGCTGCTTCGCTTCTGCTTCTGTTGTTGTTGTTTTAGCCTGTGGCTGTTGGCTGTGCAGTGAAAACACACACACACACACACACACACACACACACACACGGAGAGCTTTACACAGAAAGCATTCCAGAGAATCATCTTTGGCAACCCTGCCTTTTGGGTACACATTGACTTCTGATCATGTTCCAGTAATTTGTCTTCAGACTCGCCGTATCTAGAAACATTTCTCAATGTTATTTTATGGTATATGACAATGGTATGATGTGATACAATGTGGCGGTGTTATGGGATGGATGCATTAGCATATTTTAATATTCATTCTTATTTTACTCTTTATTATTTTGCTGGTAATTTCTCTCAGGACCTAAAAAGTTTCACCCTGTAGAACTTTAGAAGCTTTTTGCTTGCACAGATAAAAATGTTACAATTTCTAGATCCTCAGGACTCTGGTTCCTCCCACATGCGCTTTTCCCCAAACATTTGTTAAGTCTGTTCTTTATTTTCCACATTTTAGAAAAAGAGCAGAAGATCTAAAACAATGAAACAGCATTTTGTATGTTATTGCTGTTAAACAAATATTGACTTAAACAAATATTTAATTTCAGATTCTTCAAAGTATCCACCATTCACTTTGATGACGGCTTTGCACGCTCTTGGTGTTAAATTTAAAATGTATTTAGATTCATATATAGAAAGTAGATTCATATATTTTTGGTTTGGAAATCATTTTATATACAGGCTATCAACATTTATAACACCATTTATAACTTCCCTTCAGTCAGATGTGTCCAGACATTTGTCTGGTAGTGTATGTGATCATGCAGAGAGCTTCGCTCACCTCTTCCCGAGTGTTAAAGTTGCAGTAGAAGCAGGTGCTTTGCTCCATGCAGCTATGACCTCCACCCTGATACTGGCCTGGAAATCTCTCACTGCGTAACACCAGAAATAGAAAGATGTGGAATAGCTCAAGAGGTCTAGTTTGCCGGGCAACTGCAAGATGTCCTTGGAAATGCCTTTCGATCTCTCACACGTGTGTGTGTGTACACGCATACACACACACACACACACACACACACACACCAGGAGTGCAGCCTCTCAGTGATCTTTGTTTGTTTGTTTGTTCGTTTCAGACATTGGTGTGAAGAAGGCCTTCATAACCGAGGTGAGTGAGTACAGCTGAGGGAAACACTGCCATGCTAGAGGATAGAAGGGTGGTGGTTATAATCTTCTTTACACACTCTCTCATTCTCTTTCTCCCTCCTTCTGCCCCCCTCTCTCTCTCTCATTCTCTTTCTCCCTCCTTCTGCCCCCCTCTCTGTTTCTCTTTCTCTTTTAATGAAGTCTTGTGTACTATTGGTGAAATTGGCAGTTTATTTGTGATGTTTTCATTTCGAGGGGTTTTGAGTGCATGGGGGTTTTCTTCTCTCTTTTACTCCTGTTTTATCGGATGTACTTGTGTGATAAAGGGCCTGTTTTTTTGGATCTGGTATATTTGTGGATACATGATTGTTCCAATAAAGTGGATTTTAAATTCAAAATGATCTTGTTCTCTCTCTCTTTCTCCATCTTTCTATCTCTATTGTTACCCCCCCACACACACACTTGTTCTATTATTCTCTCTTGTTATCTCTCTCTCTCACACACACACACACACACACACACACACACACACACACACACACACACTGTTGTTCTGTTATCCTCTCTCATTCTCAGATGGCCTCCTCATCCAGCCACTCAGGTTCTGGCCCTGAGAAGAAGATTGGTCACAGGAGGGTGGATGCATCAGGGGAGACCACCTACAAAAAGGTACACACACTCCCATGCTCTCTATCTCACACACACACACACACACATGCTCTCTCTCTCACACTACACACCCACGATCTCGGTTCAGTTCTCTCTCTTTCTCTGTTTGCTCTAACCCCTCCTCACTGATATCTTTCTCATATCGATCTCTGAGAACGTTCCGGTGTAACTATGACAGAGTGACGTATGTGAGTTGTTGGTGCCGCGTGGAAAGAGGCGGGATCTTGACGCTACTGGCCGCTTGTGCCCCTAAATCCCCCCTGCCCCCCCTTCCCAGACGACTTCCTCAGCCCTGAAAGGTGCCATCCAGCTGGGCATCGGCTACACGGTGGGCAACCTCAGCTCCAAGCCTGAGAGGGACGTGCTCATGCAGGATTTCTACGTGGTGGAGAGCATCTTCTTTCCTAGGTGTGTGTGTGGGGGGGGGCATGTTTGTACGTGTGTGTGCAGATGTTTGGGGAGCATGTGTTAGTTGTGTACTAGCAGGTGATTTTCAGAACAGCCAAATGAATCATTTTCTTATGTTCTCTCTCTCTATCTCTCTCTCTCTCTCTCTCTCTCTCTCTCTCACAGTGAGGGCAGTAATCTGACACCTGCGCACCACTTCCCAGACTTCAGGTTTAAGACCTACGCTCCTGTGGCCTTCCGCTACTTCAGAGAACTCTTCGGCATCCGCCCTGACGACTACCTGGTAAGACACAGGTGGTGACATGTTACCCACCGCACGTTACCCACCGCACGTTACCCACCGCACGTTACCCAAAGTGGGCTGCACCTCAACACGTTACCCATCAGGCAACGTAAGCTGAAGTACTTCCTGGAGAAACCTGGGTTCATCTTCCATTAGACCTTCTCTTCTAACACTCCAGTCTATGACTAAACCACGTTGGGCTTCTACACAAATATCAACCAATTCGCTTAACATCAATTAAGCTCAAGACAGGTTCAATTCTCTGCTACATTTTCCAGACATTTGTAAATAACATAGGAAGGTGTGTAGTTAGTTAGTGTCAGGTGTGTCTCTCTCTCTCTCTCTCTCTCTCCCTGGGTGTATGAGAGGACTGATTGGTGTAGAGTGTGGGAGGGCTGATGTAAGGCCACACCTCTGGTAGAGAGAGGAGTCCTGAGTCACTGCCCTCTGGAAGAACAAGCCTTGGAGTGACTCACCCATGTGTACGCATACATGTCTCTGTGTGTGTGTGTGTGTGTTGCTTAAGTAATCTGGGCCAAGGCCAAGAATCATAACTCTCCTGTCTTTATGTTCATTAATGTTTTTTTTCTTGTGAGAATACACATCTTAGACAGTTGAAACAGGTTTGGGCTGCTTGCTGTGAAACTGCAGCACCTCCTAACAGAAACACATCCTGTCACAACCGCGAACAAACCGCGCTCTCCTCACGCCTTAGCAACACAGTTCCTCAGTCTTCAGTACCACGATGTCCTTATATCCCTGGAGCGTGTGCGTTTAGATGTCCTTTCATCCCTGGCGCGTGTTCGTTTAGAAGCTTAGCACCTCTGAACGTACCTTTAATGGTTGACAACTTTCTGACAGGAATCAGGGCTTTGCTAGTGGTCACTGTGCCAGACGGGTATCTCTAGGATTAATGGTTGGGGCCTGAGGGTTTGGTCTGTTCCAGTAGGCTGTCCTAGAGCAGATGCGGCTGGACTGGATGGGCATGGACGTGAAGCTCCTTCATCTCGAGCACATCAGGAGTGTTTAAGAGCTGGCATGGGGATAGACTGTGTGTGGCGTTTCATCACTGTAGTACAGTCGTCTGTGTGTGTGTGTGTGTGTGTGTGTATGTGAAATCACCGTCACACATGCAAACATCCGCCTCATCTCGGAGATGTGGTGTGACACCCCGGGGGTCACAGACTTGTAAACAACTGTGATATCAGTTAATAGAGGTTTGTGAACATCACAGCGACCACTTTAATCTGTGTTACACACACACACACTCTGCGTGTAGTCATTAGAGAGGCAGCGCTATCTCCAGGTGCAGCCCTGCATGTCTCTGTTTCCTCGCAGGATGGCGGGTCTTGTGTGGCCTGCTTTACTTTCCCGTGTTCCTCGAGCTGGTGGGGTTCGAGCAGGTCACACCCAGCTGTACCATACTGCACTTTCTCCAAGAACCTGCCCTGCCTCCACACTCCCTCACTGATTCAGAGTCAGTTCTGTTCTGGACTGCGGCAGACAGCAGAAAGTCTGGTCCAGAAACCGCTCGCCTAGTACTTCTGTGGTACTGGACAGCGCTGACGCAAATCATTGAGTCACTGAATGTTTTCATGAAATGATTTTAGAAAATATAGAATCTAATTCTGGATCAAAAACTTTGTCTCATTCATTTTTTTTTTATTTAATTGTGATCTACTTCAGGGTTCATCATGACAGTGTGGCTGGCAAATGTAATGCTGTGTGTGTGTGTGTGTGTGTGTGTGTGTGTGTGTGTGTGTGTGTGTGTGTGTGTGTGTGTGTGTGGGGCGCATTTGCTGTGAGAACACATCATACCATAATCCCACACACAAAATAGGGATTAACACTAAACCTTGCTTGTGTGAAGCCTGAGGGAACATGTCCACCATGTTCTTGTTTAAAGACTGAACTGAGTGTTTGTGTTCATGCTGGCAAACTTGTGTGGGGAGTTCATACAGACGTTAGTTCATACAGACGTTAGTTCATACAGGCCTCAGTTCATACAGGCCTCGGTTCATACAGGCCTCAGTTCATACAGGCCTCGGTTCATACAGGCCTCGGTTCATACAGGCCTCAGTTCATACAGGCCTCAGTTCATACAGGCGTTGGTTCATACAGGCGTTGGTTCATACAGGCTGCTTCAGTGAGGGAGACCAGAACAAGGGTGTTTTGTGAGTTTCCCATTAACCTGCAGAGAGGCCCTAGAAGAGCACGTATAAATTATGCAATAAATAAATAAATAATGCAAAATAAGTGTGAATATCCAAATCCATGACTAATGCATCTCTCAGCAGCAGAAAGAGTTTAATATCAGACAGGATAAGACCTGTGCCTAAACCATGTTCTCTCTCTCTCTCTCTCTCTCTCTCTCTCTCTATCTGTCTATCTTTTTAGTACTCCTTGTGTAATGAGCCCCTGATCGAGCTCTCCAACCCCGGGGCCAGTGGCTCCATCTTCTACGTCACCAGCGATGACGAGTTCATCATCAAAACCGTCCAGCACAAGGAGGCGGAGTTTCTGCAGAAACTGCTTCCTGGTTACTACATGGTTAGCTACCAGTTCCTTGTTCATTGCTGTAAATCACTGCAAATTTGAATAATTTTTTCTGTTCCAAGTGTGAACTTCCAGTCCGACTGCAGCCCGTAAGACTGGAACTGTACTGATACTGCAGGCCTGTAGTCCAAGGCAGGATCCTGCAAGTTGCCTTTAACAAAACCTGAAACAGTGGCAGAATCAAGAAGAAACTCCTCTCTTCTCCTCTCTTTCCCAACGCCGACCTTCTCAGAACCTGAACCAGAATCCCCGGACCCTCCTGCCCAAGTTCTTCGGCCTGTACTGCGTCCAGTCTGGGGGGAAGAACATCCGGGTGGTTGTGATGAACAACGTGCTGCCTCGCGCCTTCCGCATGCACCTCAAGTACGATCTGAAGGGGTCGACGTACAAGCGCCGCGCCTCCAAGAAGGAACGGGAGAAGTCCAGGCCCACCTTCAAAGACCTGGACTTCATGCAGGAAGTTCCTGATGGACTCCTTCTGGACACAGACACTTACAATGCTCTTGTCAAGACACTGCAGAGGGACTGCCTGGTTAGTGTGTGTGTGTGTGTGTGTGTGTGTGTGTGTGTGTGTTAGAGCTAGCATTTAGGTTTTGGTGGTGTGTTAGAGCTAGCATTTAGGTTTTGGTGTAGACAAAGTATAGTTTAGCTAAAATGATACAAAGAGTTTGTTTGGAGTGCCTAATCAGTTGAAAATGATTGTTTTTGTTTTAAGTCTGTGGTATAGATACTGGGGACTGTTGTGTCCACAGCTGGGTTTGTGCTGGGTGTGCTGTGATGTAGCTGTTGAGGTCTGTAGGCAACTACGGACGTGTCTGTGACTCTGATACTCGTTTGTGAGCTGGGAGAAATAATGTAGATTATGAGCATACATGTATCTGGTTATATACAATGTGGTGAGTGTGTGTGTGTGTGTGTGTGTGTGTGCCGTAAGCTGGTCAACTATATTCTGCTGCACAAGTCACATTATATAGAGCTAACAGTGTGTGTGTGTGTGTGTGTGTGTGTGTGTGTGTGTGTGTGCGTGTGCGTACGTGCATGTGCGTGCAGGTGCTGGAGAGCTTCAAGATCATGGACTACAGCCTCCTGCTGGGCGTGCACAACGTGGAGCAGGCGGAGCGTGAGCAGCAGGCGGAGGGCTCGCAGGGCGGTGGAGACGAGAAGAGACCCACCCAGCAGAGGGCGCTCTACTCCACCGCCATGGAGTCCATCCGGGGCGGAGCCACCTGCGGGGATTCCATCGACACGGACGACACGTGAGCACGTGACACTCACCACGTGGGCGGACACTTCACAAAGCTCGCTTGGACATCCATGTCGGATTTGTTGTTTAGTTTGCGGGGTTTTTGTTGATAAATAAATGATTAGATGGCAGTATCTCTCTCACACACACTCTCACTCTCTCTGTCTCTCTCTCTCTCTCTCTCTCACACACACTCTCACTCTCTCTGTCTCTCTCTCTCTCTCTCTCTCACACACACTCTCACTCTCTATCTCTCTCTCTCTCTCTCTCTCTGCAGAATGGGAGGGATCCCTGCAGTCAGTGGGAAAGGCGAGAGGCTTCTGCTCTTCATTGGTATCATAGACATCCTCCAGTCCTATAGGTAGAATGCACACACTGACACCGCAGTGCACTTATTCACCACCTGCCTGGCTTTGACGTGCTCCTACCGCAGCAGGTACTTCAGTGTCCTTCCCACTGAACATGCATGCTACAGAACAGAGATACGCAGAGTCATATAAACATGTATGATAACTCTGTACCAGGCCAAGGCCATTGGTTTCTCCTGTTGAAGGGGTCATTAGTGTTGTCTTGTATAAGAGGTGCTCTGACTCACTCTCTGAAACAAAGTCACAGTGGGACAATCAGTTTTCTTGCTCAAAGGAAAATTCCAGAATCTCTCTCTACCTGATCTTCACCTGCCATGTCTGTAACACAATTACTGCTGACAGTTTGAACATAGTTAGAAAATACCTAGAAAGTACGTGGAATCAAAACACTCTTATAACGGAAGTCTAAGGAATTTGTTAAGAAAGAGATCAACAGCAGCTCTTCCGCATCCTTTGCATGTTTCAACAAGTTTTTCCATTTTTTGCTGAATATCAGAAATATGACACGATAGTGTTCCTTTAAGTGAGGTAAACCCATCATGACTCAGCATTTCTGCGAGGCCTGTCAGCCCACCAATCACTGAAGCTCGCATGTAATTCTCTCTCTCATCAGACTCATCAAGAAGCTGGAGCACACGTGGAAAGCTCTCGTCCATGATGGGGTGAGTGTGATGGAAAGGACAACCCCCCCCCCCCCGGCCCCTCCCCTTGGTGGGGTCAGGGGCAGACCTTTAAAGCTGTCACCCACATCTGCAGCTTACAATTTTAGCGCAGCACAGTGCTGCCAGTCAGCCGACTTGTATGGCTTCTGTTTATCGCCGTGACAACGGCCAGCACGTGCTGTAAATATAAACGGGGTCAGAATTCACCGCAGCACAGGGCACAGTAAGAGCGCGGGGTGGAGTTACTGTATCTCAGGCTCGCCGACCCCACCCTTGTTTCTCTATTGAGCGGTGGAGTGAATAATTAAAAGCAGAGAGGCGTGTCAATCGCCAGGCCCTGCCCGGTAACCCCACTCTCCACGCTCATGACTGTATGGATGAACGTGAGAAGAGGGAGTGCTTAGGCAGAGCTGCGCTACAGTGGAACGATCCGGAAAGGCGGGTGGATCTCAGATACGCGTCGGCAGGGATCCAGTTTCCACCCCAAAGCCTGGAGATATGATGAGGGCTTGTGGCCTTATTAAGACTGAAGGGTGTAATTTCGTCACGTCTCCTCTGTTCTCCAAATTTTGTCTCCCTCCTCCTCTCACCTCGTCTTGTCTTTTGTCTTCGATGTTTCTCTCATTCCATCTTTTCTCTTTTCTTCTCTCTTCTATCCTCTGTTCCATAGGACACGGTGTCAGTGCACAGGCCAAACTTCTACGCTGACAGGTTCTTCAAGTTCATGAGCTCCACAGTATTCAGGAAGAGCTCTTGTAAGAACCACACACACACACACACACTCTGCTCTTTCGCCGTTGACAGGTTGAACAGTGGAACAGTGAATATATATTTATCTTTCTACGCAAACCTCATCTTCTGCCAGACTCAAAAGTGCTGAAGTATAAACTTTTACAGAGCAGATTTGCAGCTGCTTGCTCTGACAGCGTCCCTGCCTCTCTCCAGCGCTGAAGTCCTCTCCGTCCAAGAAGGGCCGCTCAGCCGTAACGATGGTCAAGCACGGGGGCCCGGGGCTGGCCTGGTCTGCCTGCCAGCTCCCTTCAGAGAGAGACCAGAACATCTACGACCTGAGAGGAGCTCACAGCTTCCCCGTGCTGGAGAACGATGGTAGTGCCTCTGTTTACACACAACTGACCCGGATTCTCCACTGTAGCCAAAGGATTTAGTCCAGTCAGTTCAGGCTGACCAGTCAGATTGTATTTGTTTTGTTTTGAGTTTCACCATCGTATTAAACGCCTCCCCTCCTTTTATGGTTCTGTCTCTCTTTCTTTCTTTCTTTCTCTATTTCTCTCCCCCTCTCCCTCTCTCTGTCTTTCTCTCCTCTCTTCTTTCTCTCTCCCTCTTTCTGTTCCCTCTCTTCCTCATGCTTTCTCTCCCTATACTCTCTCTCTCTCTCTCTCTCCCTCTCTCTCTCTCTCTCTCTCTCTCTCTCTGCCTCAGGTTTGCATCCTTGCACACCTCCGTCATTTGAGGAAGCAACCACAGCTTCTGTTGCTACAACACTCTCGTCTACCACGTCAATAGCAGTACCTGAGCGCTCACCGTCAGATACTGCAGAGCACCCGCGTTACCGGTACCCCTACACACACACACACACACACACACTGCATGCCATCACCATCCCACACGCACATTACACGCTCTCTCACGGCCTGAGGTGAGTCAGTTTCAGTTTAAAAGCAAACAGTTGTGGAAAGCTGCTTGGCTAGTTCTGAAAGTTCGGCAGGTAGTGAGGGCTAGCAACAGGAAGAGTTTCCCTAGCAACAGGAAGAGTTTCCCCTCAATCTCACCCCGTGTTTTTTTTCTTGTCTTGTCTGCTCTCTAACCCATCAGTAGGCTAACCTCAACTCTTAAAGACAGCGATGAGCGGTGAGTTGAGCTCTGGGTGGTAGAAACGTTGTCCATTTGCTCCTTCAAGGACCAATCTGAAGTGTGTGTGTGTGTGTGTGTGTGTGTGATTTGGTGTCATTCAGGGTGGTTGACATCCATGAAGAGGACCAGCAAACGATCACTGTGCAAGTGGAGGTAAAGAGAGAGAGGGAAGTGGAGAGAGAGAGAGTGGAGCGGTTCACCTCCCCTACGCCTCACACAAAGACCAGGTAAGCACATATGTACTACACCTCCCATAATGCACTTCCTCCCGACCCCCGTCAGTTTTATACACTCATATTAAGCTTCTGCCGTCCTCCTCCTCTGATTTATTAATCAAACAGCGTCATCATGCTAAGCTTGTTGTCTGTTGAAGATCCTGAATCCATGTTTCTTACAGCGGACCAGAAGAAGTCGGAGTTGCCACCTTGGCTAGAATCCGTGAGACTGAGATTCTGGATGACGTCATCACCGAGACGACGCCGGACACCAGCTCCCACACGCCAGTGTCGGCCCTGAAGTCCAGAGCTCCGGAGGCAGGGGTCCCCTCTAAGGCATCTGGCAGCCCCAGGCCCAGAAGGGAGCAGACCAAGCTGGGCAGGCCGCTCTCAGAGACCCACAGCCAGGGCTCTCTGGAGGAAGAGGTGGAGGCATTCACTGATATCTTCTTCGTAAGTCTGGCTCAGGGCATGCGGTAGTGAGGAGTGAGTTCATGATGTTTGGCAGTATGTTAGCTGTATCCCAGCTAAACATACTGGAACATGAGCTGTATCCCAGCTAAACATACTGGAGCATGAGCTGTATCCCAGTGAACATGCCACCAGTCCACATGCTCTGTCTGATTAGTACACACTATGGGTTATTACACACATACTGGTTTATGATTAGTACACACTATGGGTTATTACACACATACTGGTTTATGATTAGTACACACTATGGGTTACGCCTCTTGTACAACATATTTGACTGAATATTGAAGATGGTCCCAGACTTGTGCACTACCACTACATGTGGACAATGACTTATTTGCAGTAGGTAACATGTGTTTGGGATGCAGCCATGGTAAACTGTGGGAAATATGGAGAGAGGAGAGTAACTGTGAGGTGGGTGTTCCTCAGAGAAGCTGTCGGGATGATCTGGTGGAACTGTAAAGGTAAAAGAGCCTGTGTGTGTGTGTGTGTGTGTGTGTGTATGTGTGTGTGTGCGCGCGCACGCGCGCGCATGTGAGTGTCTGCATGTAGTATCCCTTTCTCTCTCTCTCTCTCTCTCTCTCTCTCTCTCTTGTGTGTGCATGAGAGAGACATGCTGCTCTTTCAGGCTTCACAGCTTGGCTCACTGTAGCATGTGATCCAGTCTCTCTGAGTCTGTCTGTTCACCCCTCTGTCTGTTCACCCGTCTGTCTGTTCACCCCTCTGTCTGTTCACCTGTCTGTCTGTCTATCTGTCTGCATGACAGCACTGCATCAGTCAACAGTCACAGCACTCTGGAGAGGTGAAGCCGTAGAGATGATAGTTGCCTTACTAGTCTCTCTCTCTCTCTCTCTCTCTCTATCTGTCTCTCTCTTTCTCTCTGTCTGTCTCTCTCTCTCTCTATCTGTCTCTCTCTCTGTCTGTCTGTCTGTCTCTCTCTCTCTATCTGTCTCTCTCTCTCTGTCTGTGTCTCTCTCTCTATCTGTCTCTCTCTGTCTCTCTCTCTGTCTGTCTGTCTGTCTCTCTCTCTCTCCCTTTCTCTCTCTCTCTCTCTCTGTGTGTGTGTATGTGTGTGTGTGTGTAAGAAGGCTCTTTTTTCTTTTTTGTGATCATTTGCTGTTCTTTGCTGTTAACAGCTTGCTTGCACCTGTAATAGTGTTGGTTCACACATCGGTTCTGTTGATCACACATTTAAACTCTGGAAATATAGGTGTAAATATCCTCTTTATAGTCATAAAATTCCACTCATTCCTACTTTTTAATATAAATAATCTAAATCAATTTTCCTCAGTAGTTATGTTTAGCATTTCAATGTGACAGTATTTAATTCATTGCTAAGTATTTTATTCATACAGATTTTATCTCATGACAGAATATTATTTTACTGTTTACATTTTTTTCTTCATGCTTAATTTTTTTTATTACATTTAAACAGTCAATACTAATCAACAAGATTTTTTTAGACTGAAAAGATTATATGTCAAAATGGGAAAGATCTTTGTTTTTTTTGGAAGGGTCATTTTTCTTTTTTTCCAGCATATCTCTCTCTCTCTCTCTCTCTCTCTCTCTCTTCTACTCTCACACAGTTTCTTTCATTTTTCCATTGTCACTATTGGCTTTTCATCTTTCCTCCCACCACCTATAAAAATCTCCATCACATAATGCATCTCTCTGACTCTCTCTGGCTCTTTCTCTCTGACTCGTTCTGATGCTTTCTCTGTGACTCTTTCTCTCTGACTCTGCTCTCTTTCTCTCTTTTCTGTCTTCCCTCATTTATTAACTGTTTTCCAACACTACTCTGTTTAACCTAAAACAGCCTGTACCTTTCATTTTTCCATTCCTTCATCCCGCATGTGTATGCGTGTGCTGTCAGTATGCAGAAGGGAGATACTGGGTTTATTCCCCTGTTTCTCAGCGCCGCAAGCTCAGCTCGAGCTACAATGACGTAAGTGATTGCCTTCAGTTTAGATACAACTCCACCCACTCCCCTGGCTCAGCCATAGCTCCACCCCCCCACCCCATCCCCAGCTCAGCCATAGCTCTAAGCTCTGAACTGAATACCTGTCCCTCTCGCCTAAAGACCGAATACAAAGGCGAGGTATGAAGCATAAATAAGGCGCTGATTCTTTTGCCTACTGCTCTTTTCTTAGTAACTTTAATGTTGAAAAAAGCAGTTGCCCCCCTCCCTTTGTACTTGTGATGGGTAATATTATGGTCCCTAGGGTTAGGGAGTCGTGCCTTAAACTGGACATTATCACAGTTACTGAACGAATGTTGACTCCACTCACTTCATTCTTTTGCTCTCTGTCTTCCTTTCTCTGTCTCTCTATCTGTCTATCTCTCTGTTACTCTCCCTTCTTCCCTCCTCCTCCTCTGTCATTCCCTCGGTTCTGTCTGCCTGCCTGTCCGTCCGTCTGTCTGCCCACCTGCATCTCTCTGGCGCCCCCTGCTGTTGTGTTGGTGGTGTAACAGCAGCCTCCAGAGGACAGGAGCTGGGTGTACTCCCCACTGCATTATGGCTCAGAGTCTCGGCCTGTCTTTGATGGCAAGAGTGAGACAGTAAGTGTGGGATCCCAAACAACACCCCAACCCCCCCTGAACCCCTGTAGGTCACCATGACAACGGATCCCCACTGAAGGAGACTTTGTCTTGTATTCCATATCCATTCCTGTTCCCGCTCACATACATTCACGATCATGTTCATTCATGCAGGTTTCCATTCATTTATTCACTTTCACGTGCTCCACGTCCTTTGGTACCATCCACTCCCCCTCTTAACAAGTTTAGCTGGCTGTCCCAGACCACAGTGTTTAAACCCTGGTTGTGGTCTTGTAGGGTAAACACAAGCTAACGGGTGTGATTGGTCCCCTTGCCCTGCCCTGTTTCATTAGCAGGAGCAGCGGGCTGTAGATGACGAGATGACTGGACCAAGGTCACTGCGGGCACTGCAGCCCAGGGGGCGCTGTGGAGCACTGCAGGGTAATCTGGTTCTGTTCGCACACGCACACAGGAGGCACGCTCACAGTGATACTCTGCCTCTTTGTGTGTGTGTGTGTGTAACTATATTGGTTTCGTTGGGTCTCACACTGGCAGCACAGGTGCCAGTCAGTTGCAGCTTATTAAAGCCTCTCACTGTGTTCATTAATTTCTCTCGTTTTTTCTTCTCTTGCCCCTCCCCTCTTTCTCCTTCTCTCATTCCTTCTCTTTCATTCTTTTTTACTCCCAACCCTCGTCTCTTTTTTCTGCCCTCCTGTTTCTCTCTCTCTCTCATCAGTAAATGCTATGCAGTATGAGAGCTCCTGGACCCAGTGTTGCTCTGTGCCCTAGGACTGAAGCGCAGATGCCCCCACCCACCTCCCCCTGCCCCGTCAGCCCCACAGCAGCTCCCTGCTCTGCCGAGGATCATGGGAAAAGAGACTAGGAATTTTCCAGAACAATACGGAAGGTGGGGGGGGGAGAAAAAAACATCTGTCCGATCATTGTCCATCATCTCCCCCCGTTCCTCCTCGTCTGTCCAGTGCTTCACGTATCTGTCTCAGACCAAGTGGTGATAGGTTTCCACAACATACATGCATGACACCTCCTCCCTCCCTCCCCAGAGGAACACACGGCACAGAGAGGACCCATGATGCATTGCGACCATCACTACAACTGCCCTTCACTCATTCCACTGCCCAGATGTGACCATTTCTTCCACCTTGATAACAGGATTGTATCGGCAAGTTGATTTTCCACGATATTATCCCACAGATGTCTAGCAGTTGGGCAGCGTTTCTCCACTTTCACACGTCCTTAAACATATCAGGGAGGGGAGGTTGGACTGCATGCCTGAAAGCCAGCCATGGCCAGATGACAACGTTCTAATGACTTTTCAGGGTTCAATATGTGATTTTGAGAATATCATATAACAACAAAGGGCACTGGTGTGAGTACTGTCACAAGGAGATCAATGTTACAATGTTACACATCTACTGTAACACGTGAAAGTGAATCAAATGTTGTCTCCTTTTCTGTTACTTTTTTATTTCGAAATTATTTTGGTCAAGATCTGTAGTATTTGTTTTTAATTGCATCAGTTTTCAATTTTATTCTATAAGAATTTGACTAGATTTGTTGGGTCGTAGTCATGTATGTTGACTCTTGCTATATCAGACAAATGTTTTTGTTTGTTTGTTTTGAGTAATGGGAGGATGAGACTCAATGTTACTCATTCTAACTCTTAAATTTTGTTTGAAACATTAACTCAGACTCAGTTTTTGTGGAGGGAGAGTGAAAGTGTGTGTGTGTGTGTGTGTGTAAAAGAGTTATTAAAATATATTAAAATGTATTCCAGTCTACAGATATATTACTCTATACAACTGCTTTTAATTGTTTTAAACTGTTTCCAGTATTTTTAAAGCTTTATTTAGTTTTATGAAAAATAAGACGTGCAATTTCTTATTTATTATCTTGTATTAACATAATTTGATGTAAATCTATGTCAGCTTTATAGTTTTTTAAAGGGTATATTTTATATGTTCTTTTGTTCATGTTGATTCGAATGTCTTGTCCTTTTGTGCCGTTCGGTCTTGGAATGACCCTTTACCGGTTACTTAATGCAAAATACAAATCACTTCCTTTATGTTGTTGAAATGGGTGTAGCAGTGTAATCGATAGAGTCATTACTCACTCAGTTATTGTCTTATTTGGCTAAATCAAATGTACTGATATATTTTCCAGTCTGATCATGGTCGATGCTTTTTTCCCCAAAAAAATCTTAAGGAGCAAATTGTGTTGTAGCTGCTACGTACATATGTATCCAACTGTATAGTGCGGTATATGTTTTAGTTGATAAGTTCATTTATTATGTTTGACTGCATGTGAAATCATAGCTTAGTAGGACGGGATGGTCGTAATTATTCATTCTTGTCCTGTATTCCAGACTGTACTTTTATCTGTTCCAACGTCTGGTGCAAAGCTGTACTGTTTGTGCTGGGGGGGGTCTTAATAATCGGTGTGTGGGAGTATGTATGCATGGGCGTTTGCTATGTTGCGTGCGTGCGTGCGCGCGCGCGCGTGCGTGTGTGTGTGCGCGTGTGTTTGTGTTTTCCGCGCGCGAGCATGAACGTGTTTTGTCGTTAGCATTGTAGAAGAATATGTGCTTTAATTTTAGACTTTATTTCCAACAGTCTCTTTTCCTGGAAGACATTGCATGTATTCCGTACCAACAAACACTGATGACATATTTTATCTGTAACCATCTGTGTCCATCTCTTTAAAGGGATACGTTGATGGCCTGTGTGTTGTACAGATAAGTTATGGTGTACAAAGAAAAATAAAATAAAATTACATTTGAAAAATAATAATTATGTCTAGCTACATTACTGACATATGCTTGCAATATCCGGCCAATTAGCTAACTGTTCACTTCATAACAGCGTCACAGAACTAATTGTTTTGATAGTTTGTTGCTATGGTATTCGCTGTTGTAATGATCGTTAAAGATTAGGACGGTTTGCAGCTTTTTTAAAAATGTTTTTTAACACATAAATATATTGCTCGCTAGCTGCATGTTAAGTAAACGTTAAACGTACGGAATTCCTCGAAACGATCCTTTACGATCCACACGTCGTGAGGAAATGGACAATGGCGACTCTGGTCCAACGTGGGAATCACTCGCCTCTAAGGTGAACTATATTAACCCTAGTTTAAATATCCTAACCAACAGCGAGTTAGATTAGCAAATTAACTCTGCCTAGGATATATGGTATTACTGATTATCGGATTTCCAATACCTGAATTTGATTGTTTCAAATAATTTAACAAAGAATTAGTTAGCTGGATATATCTAATGACAATCTAAACTGTGTTACTGGTTTATCTAGCTAACTAAGTTATCTTACCTAACTAGCTAATTGATCAATTCTCCTTCTGAAGGGGCACAATAGAGCCGACCGATCCGATCTTGATCCGAGTCGATGTTCTCCGCCAGTATCGGAACACAGCGATGACCATGAGGATCTTTCCAGACAAGCAAGCAGTGAGTATTTAATGACACAGCACTGGTTTTCTAGAACTTTTCTAAAGTTCAGCATTTTGAGTTATATAAATCATGTTGTATTGTTATATGACTGTGTCTGAAAAGTACTGTCATAAACGATTCACGAGCCCAGCTGCTTCAACCCTTGTTCATGACCATTCCTGTATATGAACAAATAACTCCAGTGCCGCCGCTCTCTGTCACTTCCACAATTTGAAAGTGTACTTCACCACTAGCTTTAGCAGAAATTCCTACCTTGCATCCAGACTTTGTTGCCATGCGGTTTTTCAGCCACCCAGGACGCTTGTTACCGCCGGTCATTTTCTGACCGCAGGCTGGATATCAGTTGGCTGGCGTCCCATTCACAACACGGCAGTGACAGAACGTGGTGTTGTCATGGTTGCACTGGCAAAAGTGTCAATGTTGCACCATGTTGCTTTTCCTGTGTTTGTTGGACTGGTCTGCCCCCAAAATATACCCAAAATATACCCAGAATATACTCGGAATATACTCAGCCAACAGCTGTTAGGAAGACGAGTAATACAAGTTAAAGACAAAAGCTACTTTGGAGGATGGGCTGCAATTCACATAACTGTTACAGATTTAGTGATGGAAGAGACAAAATGTTGAAAATATTCACTGTCATCTTTTTTTCTTGACGCGTAGAGACGTACAGCACTATCATGGCTGAGCTGAATAAAGAGATTGATTGCTCAGAGTTCATTGGCAAGGCTGAACTTCACAGCAACATCATAAATGATCCAGGCAACTTTTGAGCAATTGATGATGGCTGAAATTGAAGTTAACTTCAGATGGTTGGTCTCTGTCTTTCTCTCTCTCACACACACACACACACACACACATACTCACTCTCCCCCTCCATCTCTATGCAGCATTTGTTGGAGAAAGTTCTCAGCAAGGCTTGCAGGAACCTGCCTGCCCTGGAGCAGCTGAGAACGTCAGCGGCGCAGACGGACAGAGCATCCGGGGACCCTGACAGAGCGGCCCAGCTGCTCTCCCCCCCTCTGCAGAGTCTCCTCCTTAAATCAGGCTTCAGCCACAGCCGCCTGGTACACAACCTCATGATATGATGCTATGGGGTATGATGACAGGGGTGTCCTCCAACACTGTCTCTCTCCATCTGTTACATTTAAGCTCAATGAGCAGATTTTTACTGTTGTATTATTTGTTGGGTACCAGCAAATGCCAAATTGGGAATCTATTTACAAAAATGCTTATAGAGTAAAAATCTAAAAATAATTGTTCCGTATATTTATAAAAAATACATATCTGCAACTTAAAATACACATATATTCAGTGTTAAACTATTAAAAAATCGACTTTAAAAAACTTGACATTTTAAAATTTTGGTAATGTGATCGTTTTTTAACCTGAGTGTAAGCTTTGTTTATATTTAGACTTTTGATCAGAGGTTCCCTCTCCAGGCCTTGGACACTCGTACCATGTGGTCAACAGTTCAATTGTACTGCATTTCCCAGCATACCTGGGGGGAGGTAACCAGGAACTGTAGAATGTCACAGAGCTGACTGTGTGTGTGCCACAAGCAGGTTTTTTTCATAGATTTAACTAGACTTTCATAGATTTTCAGCAAGGAAAGCATCATAAATCAAACTTATAAATAATGATGCTAATTTGACAGTGTGACATCACTAATTGTTGATTTCAGTCTCTTTGTAAATCATCTAATCTTTCTGATGAAATGTTCACTTTGTCAGTAAGACTTTTGCTAATGCTTGTGTTGTGCTCATAAAATTCTATAACACAGCATAACAGTTTGGTTCCAATAATGCCAAATTGTTTTCAGACACCCTAACTCTGAGCTCGGAAGAAAAGAGTGCACCATCTGGGAGTGCACCATCTGGGAGTGCACTGTCTTGGTTAGGACCTTGTCTCATTTTGCCTGCAGGATGATATGCAGAGCTACCCGATGTCGGCCAAGCGTACCTGCCTGCACTCCGAGCTGGACTCTGCCAGAACCGAGCTGGACTCTGCCAGAACCGAGCTGACAGACATCCAGTGCAGACACCAAAGCACCATCCGCAACCTCCATCATTCCCTCCACCTGGCTGACCGGGAGAAGAACCAGGCCCACACTGTGTTCCAGCAAAGCCTCCGGGAATCTGAGAATGAGGTCCAGTTCCTGCAGCAGCAGCTGCGCTTCTCGCACCGCACCATCCTATCACTGCGCGAAGACCTCTTCGTCTCCGAGGGCAACGTCCAATCCCTGCGCAGCGACCTCCGCCTTGCCGAGGACGGCACCGTCTCACTCAGAAGAGACCTGAGGAGCCAGGAGTAGGGCGGCCAGGTGCTGCGTGCGGCGCTGCGGATGGCTGAGGAGAACGTGCGCGTCCTGCAGCAGGATGCCCATGCCTCCGAGGAGCTCCGCCGGTCCCTCCAGCAGCGGCTGAGTGAGGCAGAGGAGAAGACGCGCTCGCTCCAAGACGCCCTGGACACCTGCGAGGCGCGAGCCCAGGACGCGGAGGTGCTGAGCAGCAGGCAGGAGGAGAGCAGGGCGAAGTGCGAGAGGAGGACGCGGAGACTGAGGAAGGTGTATCAACAGCAGGAGGAGAGGCTGTGGGGCATGGCTGAGGAGCTGCAGAGGCAGCAGGCCCTGGTGAGGGAGAAGGAGGTGGGACTGGAACATGTCTTGCACTGGAGCTCATGAAAGACAACCAGTCACCTTTCAATCCAGGCAGGTAGCGAAGACGCACAAGGAGGGCCGAGATCTGGCACTCAGCTGCCTCAGGAAGAGGCGCCAGGATGTGGTAGATGTGCAGCGCCACATGGAGGCTGACATTCGCCACTGTGGCGGCCTGGACTACACCGGCCTCCCATTATCGGAGGACCCTCGCCGAGAGCTGGAGGCCAACACAGATGGCCAAGGGAGAGAGGAGTGGGCGGAGATGCTGAGGAAGGCAGATAAGTGGGAGAAGGAGGCGGAGAAACTGGTAAGAGGGGGCGGGGTGAATGCAAATGAGGGAATTAAATGGCAGTAAAGTGGTTTTCAAGTAATCTCAGCACATAACAAACAGTAGCAGAGCTGACACGGTTTTAAATCGAAACGGAGCAGTATAGCTTAACTTGTTTGACCTCTACCCTGCCCAGTGATGGGCTCGTATGGGAATGTGCTACAGTCCATAGAGGCCTAGCTTAGCTAAAAGACCCAGGATCCTGTTACGGGCTGCTCTTATCAGACGCCAGCAGGCGTCCTGTGCCACGTGGCCAGTTCCTGTCACAGTGAGATGGGCCTGGCAGGGGACCATACAAAATGGAAAATTAAACACAGAAATATCTCGGAGCCCAGAGGAATTCCTAGCATGTGTTAACGTGGCTTTCTGTGCGTGTGTATTTCTGTTATAATGGAGCATATTTTCATTACATTGGTTTACCAACTTCATTTTGCATAGATTATTAGAAAAATCTCCTGTAACGTCATCAAACTTGGTGTGTAAGTTTGTGTGGAGTTAGATCTGCCCCAGCATATCCTGTTCAGTAAGGGTTCAGTAATTAGCTGATGAAGTGTGTTGAAATCAGGGACACAAGTCTGCAGTGCTTTTCCCTGCAGCACTGGAGACCGATGGCCCAGTTGAGTGGAAAGCTTCAACTTTTATCCCTCGTGTTCTCATTTATGTATAAGCGCCGTTCACTTCGCTGCTTTGGCCACAGGTGAACATCGTCGAGTCCCTCCGCACCTGGACTTCACAGAAGAGGAACCGCGTGAGCACAGAAATACTGGAGGCAGCGCTGTCTGCTAACGTGCTGCAGAAAAGACCCTGGAGCCTGGAAGTGCCCCCCGACTGCCCACTGGAGCCTTCTCAGAGCCTGGAAGTGCCCTCCGACTGCCCCCTGGAGCCTTCTCAGAGCCTGGAAGTGCCCTCCGACTGCCCCCTGGAACCTTCTCAGAGCCTGGAAGTGCCCCCCGACTGCCCCCTGGCCGCTCCACCTGCCCCCAGGTAACACAAGCCCACTCGCCTGAGCGCTAATTCCCGCTACCGCGGCCGAGAACAGACTACATTTTAGACTACAAAAGCACTTCATGTGTTCCCTTTAAAATAACACAAACTTCTCCTGACTGGCATTTTCAGGCGGGTACATCATTATTCAGTCTCTGAGGTAAACACTGAGTCTTTGTTATCTGTGCAGAGGAGCCTGAGGGCCTTACAGTCAGGTAACTGACAGTTAACAACTTGCAGTTAGCATGTTTGTAAATTTGTATTTACAGTAGTATCAAGAATTAGCAGGGTTTTTAAATGAAGGTCTTTAATGTGTTTGTGTTTTCTCTACAGTTAATTTCCAGAACAGTATAAAGGAACCGTCTCGGAGTTCATAGACAGGGTTTGGCTCGTGTTCTAGCACTGTGTGTGCGCTCACATTGAAAATAATAAATCAAATACTGATGTGAAAAATGACTGATAATTTTGCTTCTCTTCAACCTGAAATATGACTGGTTGAGCTTCATTTATTAATTGTTTAATATGTATCATGGATACACACCTTGCAGTATAGTGTCATATTTCTTGCACTGTATGACTGCATCCCCATTTAAAATAACATGAACAAGATAAGAGCATTCATTCTCCACTGGCTGCACTCCTGTTTAGCGCTGCATAGTGGGAGGGGTTTCACGTCTGTCATACAGGTTAGATCTTCCAAATCATTGGTCCCTTGATGTACTGTGGCCTGATTAACGAATGTGCCCTAAGCAAAGAGACACTGGCACGATCACGGCTGTTATCAGGAGAGAAAAAAAAGATGAGTTCTAAATGTCGGTCTTTTTTCCCCTTGAAAGATGTAAGCCAACCGAAACCTCCATAATCTCCAACCAAGTCGTTCAAGTCTTCCATTTCTTGGTGCTGGGAAATGTAGATTTCTGAGCATTCCTGCACAGCATTGCAACCTAGTTCTTCAAGCTGTGCTTTTGTTTTCACCATACACAAAAAACATTAAATGATGCCACAGTTAGATACTGTAAAATTTTATTTCATGGCAGTAGTGTGTGTGTGTGTGTGTGTGCGTGTGGTGGTTATATGTGTGTATGTGTGTATGCACGTCATCTCGTGTGTGTACGTGAGTTCAGAAGCTATCAAAAAGAAAAAAATATATATATATTACACAAATAAATTGTCGGCGGCACGTCACATAGAGACTTGGAGATGAGTGGCGTGGGACGGTTAGGTAGGGCTGATGGTAGGTTGTCATGGTTACAGGTTTTGTCATGGTTACAGGTTTTGGCAGCACTGCAGTTTGTTGCCTTTCTGCCCGTCTGTGGTGGGTGGGACGCTGATGTCCACCACGTTGTTGCCCGGTGACTCGTCGTGGGCCGACCGGTCGGCAATCTGCTTCTGTGATACGATGCGGTAGATCTCTGCAAGGGCGACAACGAGCCGTTAAGCTTGGAATGTTAGCCACAACGTGTTTCTCTACTCATCTAATTAGATGTTGGGTCCTTGTCTGAATTCCCTCCCAAATACATCATTTAACCTAGAGGAATATATGCACAATGCATTGGAATAGTTATATAATACAGGAACAAGAAATTAGGGAGTGACTGCAAATGTATGTTCACACGATAAAACTAGAAAGGTAGTTTCTGAATTTAATGAACATGTAGAAACTGGCCCCCTGAACTCTGGGAGGTACCTTGGAAGCCCTAGTTTAGTGGCCTACAGAACACTAAGGTTTCCACCAATAAGTACTAGAGGGTTAGCAAGGCTGAAAATATCCCACCTGATGATCATT
Organism: Sternarchorhynchus goeldii; assembly: GCA_028565775.1. Taxonomy (NCBI): domain Eukaryota; kingdom Metazoa; phylum Chordata; class Actinopteri; order Gymnotiformes; family Apteronotidae; genus Sternarchorhynchus; species Sternarchorhynchus goeldii. Next base: position 2,524,800 of record JAOXYF010000004.1, read on the forward strand.
AACTCACCCTCCCTAACCCCTCCGCTCCCCCACGGCTCTACAGCACAGAACTCGTTTACAGAACAGATTCGAGAGTCGATTAATGTAAACGTCAGTGTGACACCACTACAGGGAACCGTGTCATAACCTGAAGGACACAGGTCATCAGACACTGCGCAGAAAATGTCTTTGCTTCCTTGTGAGGACACTGACCAGTTTCAGATCCCCACAAAAAACAAAACAGCATTTGGTTCATTTTCTTGTGAAGATATAACCAATTATACGTCAGTAATCCTATCACACAGAAGTCACTTTGTAGCTGTATAGTTACACATTCGTTCATCACGCTCCTTTATAAAGTGGACAATTAAATATTTCTACAGTGATTATAACCCACGGTTATAACCACCAAGGGAACGGATGCTCTAACAAATTCTGTGATTAAAAATCCACACCAAAGCCATGCCAGCTATCTAAAACACACACGTCCCATTAATCTAATAATAAAAGCCTCATAATCTGTTAAGTAATGATGATGGCCGTTTTGTACCATATGGCGCAGATTTTAAAAAGCTGTGTAAAGGTTGCAGGAATTCCAGTGCAGAAATGAGAAACGAACAGCCCATCACTACACACTCACACACCGACCGCTTCTCCCTGCAGGTTTTGATCAGTTTGACCACATTTTTACTACATATGAGTTACGCAAAGCAATTATATTAATACCGGCTGGTGGAGGAAATGGTGGAGAAAAGAACCAGTGTTGAGCTTTGATACTGTTGTCACAGGCTGCAAACATTTGGAATGGCTCACAGTATTTGTAAACCTGGTGGCTAATGGCGTCTGGCTTGGTCTGCACTCATGCAGGGACTTGTATGTCAATGTGCACATTGACCTGTGCGTGTTCATGTAATTAGGCCCGGGACGCGAGTTACATCACACCGCTCTCACGAGACACCGTTCTGACACATGCTCCTCAATGAGGTTTTATGACCTCATATAACCCTGAATCACTGCGGTAATGTGATGGACTAAAGCTGCCAGACCCAGTGCTGTTCACCCACCCCCATCTCACACACACACACACACACACTCAGTGCTATATTCAGTTGCTGCACAGTGTTTAAACAGGGCTTTTTTATACACAAACATAATGTACCTGTTAGAATGTTCTTGAATGCCTCCTCTACGTTGGTTGAATCCAGAGCTGAGGTCTCGATAAACGACAGATTATTCTTTTCTGCAAAAGAAAAAGAGAATGTAAACATATTCCACACGCTCTTTTTCTGTCTTTCAGAACCATAGCTGCCGAGATCATACTTGAATTCCCGGCTTCCGTTGAACTATTTCAAAGAGGCCTTAACTCTGCATCTTCTCAAAGATGTCACCTGATGCCAGGTTTATAATTCATGCCATAAGCATTCCTAAGTGTATATGGAGTCTCACTGGCCAAAAGCACTCTCTTAAAAGAAAATTACTTAGTGTGACTTTGAAAAGCTTTTAGCCCTAATTCTTTGGCTGTAGGATAGCCTGGATCTGGTTCACTCCTACTGTGGTATTAGGCTACGACTTCTGAACTGTGAGTCGTCTGCCAAATGCAAATGAGGTGCCTCAGCACTGACCTACACAAATGTTCTCCTGTGTTCATCTAGCAGAGCGCAGCAACCCTCACTCCACTTAGATGAACATTTAGCTAATGGATAACTTCATCTAGTTTCACGGTGATATCTGGGACCCGATACGCATCAGTGCTAAACATGAGTCAGGATTCCACGGTTGCTGTGATTCTCTATGCAAAGCATTTGTCAGCCATTTTTAAGAAACTACTTTTTCAGAAAGGAACTGCGGTAGTTCAGAATGTCTGAACGTAAGTTTATGTTTCTACAGGCCGTGACCTGTGCTTTTTTTTCCCTCACTATTACCATAAACAAACCCGTTTCTTCATCTGCCTGTTTCTGGTTGCCACGCTCGCGGTTGTGGGCTTTACCTGCGAAGGCACGTGCCTCGTCGGTGGGCACCGCCCGCAGGTGGCGCAGGTCACTCTTGTTGCCCACCAGCATGATGACGATGTTGTTGTCGGCGTGGTCCCGAAGCTCCTTCAGCCAGCGCTCCACGTTCTCGTAGGTCAGGTGCTTGGCGATGTCATACACCAGCAGGGCACCGACTGCCCCTCGGTAGTACCTACAGACACAGACAAAGCTTTTGCATTTTCTCATCTGTGTACTAGTGTGTGTGTATGGTGTGTGTGTGGGGGGGGGGGTAATATGCATTTCCTTAAAGTTACCCTTCTACCAGCAGGTACTTAAGTATGAGCTCAATCATCCAACGTATTTAACAGTACTTCTAACAACATAACCTCTTCATTTTCTAATTGTGATTATGATCTGAAATAACAACTGAGGAGACCGTCTAGTTCTAACATTATAAACTTCTAACAGTCACTCACGCAGAGGTGATGGCCCTGTAGCGTTCCTGGCCGGCCGTGTCCCAAATCTGCGCCTTTATCGTCTTGCCATCCACCTGGATGCTGCGAGTCGCAAACTCCACCCCAATTGTGCTCTTGCTCTCCAGGTTAAATTCATTCCGTGTGAAGCGGGAGAGAAGGTTACTCTTTCCGACACCCGAGTCTCCGATAAGAACAACTGTAGAAGGTCCCAAACAACAGAATCAAACGGCGGCATAAAATTCCATCATCATCACCGAGGATTCCGGTGTCCTAGCCTATCACGATAAGTGCCATACTCCAAACAACGCGATACCTGCTGGGGACGAGACTACTGCTGATTTTGTCAAATTTGTGATTGTAATGTAACATAAATGTGCTGTCCGCGGGGCTTTTGTTGCATCTCGCTAGAGAATAAAGCAGAACTTTGTCCATTTTGCGTCGCTGCAGGAAACTGATAACACAGCATATCACTCCTGAATTGTCAGTGTTGGTTCGTTTTAACTTGTGCTTTTCCAGGGAAGAGTTACATTTCCTAATCAAAACTAAGGGCCATGCATTGGTTGGTTGTTTTGGTATGCTAGAGGTTACATCGTAACGATTTGTCAGCGAGCCAGCGCTAAAACACGATAATATAATCAGATGATACAGGCTTCGTCTTCGGCCTATGTAATAAAACGGGCATTTTCTAAAGCTTAAACTAGACGTGTCGTTTGATGAGTAGGTTTATCTTTCTTTACAAGGTTGTGAACCATATTCCCGAAAAGCTGATTTAAAATTCATATCAGCATAATTTTTTACGTTGGCTAGTAAACGTCTATAATAGACTTAAAAAACGTAAAAAGTAATAAAAATATCGGAGTTTTATTATCAAGACAAACGTGTGAAGCGAAATGTATAGAAATGATGTGGGTCATGCATACGCTACGCCAAACGTTCTTTCTCAACACACATTTGCGAGGTTATAATTCACAGTTATCCATCAATCCCCGGCCTGGGCACGCCTGAACACACTCCCGGTCTTAACGCTTCCAGCAGAGTAAAAACAGATGTTTTGTTCATCGATCTCGGTGTCTATTGATGCCGTTGCGGGCGTTGCTATGTTGCAATGACAGCTATTGTGCCCATAGCGGCAATAGCGGTAATGATTGCAAACAGGATATAGGAACCCAGTGAAATCAGAGGGCATTCTCGCTACAGTCGAGACACCATTTCCTCACGACACGATATACTGTAAAACCTATATATTTTATTGGCAAGAAAACAATATACTGATTATTACGCCCCCCCCCCTCAAAAAAGGGAGAAGGCATTATCCAGAATTTACCTTTGAACAAGAAATCGTATTCATCGTCCCTGGTGCCCATGTTACCACGCGGAGCCTTAGTCCGAGGAGAAAGACACAAAGCTGTGGACGTCGTATCGAGTGTTGTGCAGAGGTAAAAAATAAAATTAAATAGGAAAGACAATGCGCCCGTACTGTCTGTCACATATAGCTGACCGCAGGAAGAGGGATCTCTCGACTCTGCAGAAGGGGAGGAGTCCCGAGACACGTTCCCATACCAAGCGCAGGGTGGCGCTGAAAACGCCTCTGAATCACTGTGATCGCGGCTAAAAGGGGGAAGAAGTCCTTTGGCAGTGGTGCCAAGTTCATATTTTAGAGAACTTGTTTTATCTCTGTACATATAATCTTACCAATAGGCTTAACATTTTTTTAACTAATCCTAAAAGAGGATTTGGTTTCTGGATGTCCTGTGGGGACTGTCACCTCTAAGACACGCTTTTTCTGTTGTTAATCCCTTCCCAGTACTGGGAAGTGGAACTGATGTTAAAGCATGCAGGGTCACGATAGATGAACGCACCATTACAAAGTAACGTGAGATCAGAACGCATCTGTTCATATCATAGTTAATATTAACGTTTGAGATCATGACAGAAACTCCTACATGGAATGTGAAACAGTCCAGCATCTTAATGATGCAATGTTTGCTCCCACAGTTCCTTGGCCTTGTAAAGTCTAGTAGAGGCTCGGAGAGGCTCACAGAGGCTTTCTTGCAGAGGCTGTCCAGACCGGCTTTCTGAGGCAAGAGGAATCTATGGGTGTTGGCTCCTTCACTAAAGATTAACCGCCGTAGGGCGCGACAAGATGAAACAGATTTACAGTCGGAGAGCCGCAACTCGGACACGACGAAACTTCGGAAAGAGTGTGTGGGCAATCGAGTGGGTTCATGATACCCCATTAAACAGGCACGTAACCAACAAAGCCCGCGCTCCAATCTGGCACGTGTGTTCAAAATACATAAACAACATGGGAAGCAAGAGGAACCTCATTATCATAAATCCTCTAAAACGTCACAGGTGCTATTGCACAGACTTATTTAAGTCACCGTGTCAACACTGAAACCACACGCTGTGCTCTTTGCTAAACATTGTTGTATAGGCAGCTCTTCAGGCCTGTATTATTTATTCGTTTATTTGAAAGTATTCCCAAGATCAATGCGTTTTTCTTTAACTATTAATGTCTGTAAGTGTACGTAGGCCGCATCAAGTATACTGCACGTTATTGTATCAAAACGTATTGCGCCAAGACCATAGAAAAAAATATTAAATGTTGTGAAGTCTATAGTTTAGTAGTTTATACATTAAATAACTAAATATCGAATTTTGGTCATTTTAGATTGAAATACACGTAACCGTATATCAATGGGGAAAAGCAGCGCTGTAATTTGTCATTTGTAATCTATTAAATGGCATAAATGTAAATGTAATTTAGTGATCTGATCTGTAATGCCCCCCACGGGTCGCAGTATATTGTTACGCCCTATGACGATATCAAGTGAGGAGATGACACCGTGTTACACATGATCATTTAAAGATGGCGGCGTCCTTGTGTCGATTCTCTGAGGTGGGTATCCTACATGAACAATCTGCACAGCATTTTCTCCCGTCATTTTCTAATATAAACTAACGGCGAAGAATTACTGATATTAAGATGAGATAAAGTCACGAAACCGAAGTGATACTTTTAGGTCGGTTGTCTCTCCTGCTAAATCGCAATGCAGATGCACTGGGTTGGCTTCCAGGTGTTGTGCCGAATTCCGACAGTTACCGCCCACTTACATCATTAGATGAAGATTAGATATGACATCCGCCATGACGTAGGCACAACGATTTTACACTTCCATAACACAATTGGGGAGTTTAAAAGTGTAATCGCACAGTGCTGCTTCGCAGATGCACGTCAGGCTATCGTATGCATGTGTAGCACGTGGTTCCACTGAATCCAGTTCAGTACCGTTATGATATAAAACGTATACACTCCTGTTTTCAGATGAGTGTAGAGTATTGTGTAAAATGCATACATTCATTTGTTTTCAGATTAGTTTAAATTATTGGTATATCTTTTTTTAAAGCTTTTTTTCGGGAGAAGTACAGTGTTGACTTCCCCGCCTTTAAACCGCTCGTTCATCATTATCACAGTGTTGAGGTGCCAGACGGTGTGCATACAGGTAAATATTTTTCCCCGTATGGTGGTGTTTAGTCTCTTTATATTGTTTAGTTTGCTTTTCTCTCTGTTTATTTTGCACTAGTGTAAGAACGGTTTGCGTCTGGAAAATATAAAAGTGTTAGGAAATAACTCGTTCGTGTACTTGAGTTTAATTCATCCACGTCTGTGGTACTTACACCACTCCAAACTAAACTTACACTAAGCTACGCCAATACTGCAGGTTTTCTTCTGTTCCTTTATCTTGGAGTCCAATGTGATTACAAAGTACCCAACCAAGTACATTAACTGTTCAATTAACCACCAGTAGTCACAAAATCCAGGACTGGATTTAAATTTGAGGCTCGCATTTGAATTCCACTGGTATAGGGTTAATGTACTGAGTTCACTGACTCCTTACATTTCTGTCCAGCATCGCCGGACCTCTGGGGGCCGCAGAGGTTTCCTTGGTGAGTTTGTGGACTCGCTGAAGCAGGAGCTGAACAAGAACAAGGAGATGAAGGAGAACATCCAGAAGTTCAGGGAGGAGGCCAGGTGGCTGGAGGACTCGGAGGCACTGCAGCAGGCCAGGAGGAAATATGTGAGCCGACTCCCATGACCTCATGGCGTCCCTCTTCCTGTGGCCAGCAGGAAGTGGGTCTTAACTGCTGAGCAAGGCATCTCCATCTCTGTCTGAAAAACAAGCTTATTTGTAGTGGCAGAAAGGAGGGCTCAGAATGTCCCCAAGGTATTTGGTTCACACCAAAAGGGCAGTTAAAATCAGTATGAGCTACTGCACAGAGCTTTTTAATTTACTCCTTCCTTAACATATTATCTCTGTACACATCCTCATTAATAACCGTCAGTAAACCACATTTTCTTCAGTTATTTCCTAATACATTTTTTCTGTTTGCTGCTGTGTTTTAAACAATTTAAATTGTTTACTCTTCTGTTTTTCAGAGAGGAATTGAATCAGAAACATTCAAGATCTCCGAGGTCTTGAAGAAGAAACGGTCCTTATCAGAAACAGTTAAAGAAGTATGTTCAGTGAACTTCTCCTGTCAATATGCAAATTGTCATCTTTTTATATGCCAAAATTATATCAACTTGGTATCACTGGTTAAACACCAGTAAAAGGACCACACTTACCTGAATATTTTATGTAAAGACAAATATTTTTCCATATGTCTGATGAATTAGTTTGTTTAACATGCTTATAGCTTGTACTTAACAAACACGGCCTAAATAATAACGTGCCTTTTAGCTAAAATGATGTAATGTTTTATGTCACGTACACGCTGTAGGTGATGGAGGCAGGTGAAGTCGACTCTGTCTGCTGCTCCGTGCCTTTGCCAGGGCTTTGAGGAGGTGCGTCGCACCGACTTGGGCAGGAAGCTCAGAGCAGGAGTGGAGGAGGCGTCTAAGACGGCCCGTTCCTCGGCCCAGTCCGTGTCGAAGAGCAGCGAGGTTCTGGAGAGGAGCACCACCTCCCGGGTCATCTCCCAGGGCCGAGCCTGATACCGCTGCTCATCAGAGTTCGCTCAAACTTCTCTGCGTTATTTGTTTCTGCGGCAGATGTTCCTCTTCCTCTTCCTTTCGTCCAAAACCCTTCAGGTCCATAATAACAGTATTTAATGGGATGACTCTGATGGTGCTGTGTGATGTGTGTTTGTATGCCTAAAGATTTGCACTGTTGTCCTAGTACCCTTCATTTCTGTGTGTGTGTGTGTGTGTGTGTGTGTGTGTGTGAGATTAGGGCATGGAGACGGTGAAGAGAGAGATGGACGAGATGGTTCAGGGCGAGCCCTACCGCGCCCCCTCCCGCCTGAGGAAGAGGAGCGAGCTCTCCTTTAAGAAAGCCGAGAACCAGGCCAGAGTGTTTGAAATGAACGAGTGTGTTCCGTTCCCAGTCTTGTGCACTTTCCCTACACCCTTTTGCTTTTGCTTAACATGCTTACAGAATCGAGACACAGCCTCAGTAGTTCCTCTACAAGCTTATGTACACTTGTATAAATTCCTGAACCTGGTGTGATGGTTAGAATGCTTAAATATTGTATTTTGCAGTGTTTGAGTTATAATTTTTTCAATCATACTTTAATTGATATTTGCAGTATCTGTAACTTGTGATTGATATCTGTGTGGATATGTTTCTGCACAGGGAGGCCACCGGAGTTGTCCTGCATAAGAACTCAATGGTACCAACAGTGGAAGGACTTTAAAGACAACAACGTGGTGTTCAGCAGTACGGACACGTTTGTTCTACTTGTATTTTCTTAATCTCGAACGAGCAGCGCAAAAGCTGCTCATTTCATTATGTGGCCACATATAAACAGTTGCTACATTCTTGATAAACGCCAGAGGGCGCTAAGCCCACGCTATTAAAAATAACAACGCTCGCAGTGTCCGTGTTCACCTGCAGTGGTTCTTCTGTCTCCTTTGGTAAAGGATTGTTTGAAATGAAGATGAAGTATGATGAGAGTGATAATGCGTTGGGCAGAGCCTCCCGCTCCTTAACCGATAAAATCACACACCTCGTGGGTATAAATCGACTGTTCTTTGTCTTTGTATTTGTCTACTGGAATCAAATTTTAAGGATTTCTTTATGGTGAACATTGTGGTAATAGTTTTTGTTGTTTGGCATCAGGTGGCGTGTTCTCCAAGACCGAGATGTCTGAGGTGCTAACGGAGATTGTGAGAGTTGATCCTACCTTTGACAAAGGCACCTTTCTTCAACAATGTGAACATGATATCATTCCTAACATCTTAGAGGTGAGACACACCTTGTTCGTGCTACTGGTTAAACTCGTGCCTTTTTTTGCCACTGAACATAAACATTATATAAAAAAAACAGCCACTTTCTCCAGTATTGAATTTGTATCGATTAATTATATTTCCCTGCCTCCTAGAGAATGGAACATTTAAATTTCTCTCTCAGTAATACTGATTTTCCCAGTAGAGAGTAGTCATACACACCACTTCTCCACATTTACAAAGTTATCTGTTTCTGCCTTCAGGCAATAATTAGAGGAGAGCTGGAGGTTCTTAAAGACTGGTGCTACGAAGCCGTAAGTGCTCATTTATCTTCATTTATCTTCAGCTGCTGCCTCACTCAGTTGACTCACATGTCATCTGGATGAGGTTGGTTTTTTCACTTTGTGATTTGTCCCTCTTCCCCTCCCGTAGACTTACAGTCAGATTGCTCTTCTGATCAAGCAAGCCATTGGCATGGGGCTGCACTTCCACTCTAAAGTCCTGGACATTGATAATATTGATGTAAGGAAACGGATCGAACAGGAAAAAGCCTGCTTCAACCTCAATGCATCAATCTGCTTTCAATAATAAAACCTCTGGAGTCTGATTAGGGCTGGGATCAGTTAGAGCTTTTTAACTCTTTGATTAACTGCAGTTTTCAGCTCTTAAGTTCAGTGCAAAGACTCTGCATCAGATACAATCAACGTCATATTTTTTTAATATATTACCAGGCCAAAGACATCATATACCTGCAGTCATATTGCTGTTCCTCCATGTGACCCAGTATAATTGTGTGTCTCTGTGTGGCTCCGTGTTCCTGTGGCTCCACGTCTCTCTGGGTGCCCCAGCTTGCCATGGGGAAGATCATGGAACAAGGACCCGTTCTCATCATCAAATTCCAGGCTCAGGTTGTCATGGTGATTCGAAGCTCCAAAGGCGAGGTAGTGGAGGGAGATCCGGTGAGTGAGTTTAACCCCACCCCCTGGTTCTTTAGCATCAGTAATCTCCTGTAGTCTTCTCGAAGGTGAGGAGAGGGTGACTCATCATCAGGCATGGATGGACCTCATCCAAAGACCTCAGAAATACAAATGGCAGAACCATTCATAATGAGCTTTGCTTACTTTTCATGATCTGATCGTTCTTTCTCTTGATGTTCGAAAGTGTAGTGACCTCTGGCAGGCCTTTAATTTCTGATATGGTGCTGCTGCTGTGTGTGTGTGTGTGTGTGTGTGTGTGTGTGTGAACAGGAGAAGGTGTTGAGGATGATGTGTGTATGGGCACTCTGCAGAGACCAGGAAGAGATTAACCCACATGCAGCCTGGAGACTGTTGGACATCTCTGCTTCCAGCACAGAACAAGTGCTGTGAGAGGAACTGGTGTATGCGCGCACACACACACACACACTTACACACATGCAAACACACACACATGCAAACACATTCACTCTTCACGCATTGAATCCTACCCATGGTGCACCTAAGGCTGACTGAGGCAACACCCACACATGCACAACCCTCACTGAACAGGTACCTGCATCTGTGTTCTGAGCCACTGTGGATCAGTTCCACCCCACACACGTTTGAATAACCTAATACTGTTTTGAACAGGTGTTTACTGTGCCTTTGTGTCACTGCACATTCATTTGTACAGTAAATGTTTGCATGTTTTCATGTGTGGCCTGATGGATACAGATTCTGCTAAAATAAAGGATTATCATCCTAACTTTGATTCATTAAGAAAAAGGACGCGATTTTCAAAGGACCAACATTTATTGTTGTTATCATGCTGTAAAACACTCGCAGATAAATCCTTCCTATTTCAAAACTAATGTACTGTAGGCAGTAATGTTCAGGGCTTGATTTATTCCCCTTTACCATGCTCTGTGTTTTAAGCACATTGTAACATGTAAGGTGCTACATTGTATGGGGTTAGTAAGTTGTTGAGAGTTACGAGACTCACAAATAGAGGGTTTTTGTACTGGGTTTTGTACTGCAAGTGTCATAAGTCAGAACTTATTGTCTGCAAGAAGCCGCCTTTCTGATGTGCACTATGTTAATTCTGAGCACTTTATAATCAGAGTTCTGCTGGAGGGAGTGACTGGTTTCCTCACTAATGTGTTTTATGCACAAATAGCACAATGTCCTTCTTTTCATATTTTGCCCATTGATCTGTATGTTACTAAAGGAAGTTATTTATTTATGTACTTAGTAAATTCATTTCTCGAACATGCAAATGCAGTGAAATTTTTTTTTAAATGGGGAATCCTGCCAATAGTTAAAATTCTGAGCACTTAAGGGTGTGTTCACTACTGAAACCACATACCTGCAAACGTTTATTTTTGATATGATCTATATCTAGAATTTCGCAAATCCATTTAATCTACATAACTACATTAGAAAGACGTCGGTAAAGCATGTTTTTAGCTTAATACAGGCGGTACCAGGCAGCGATAGTGGGCAATATATACATTTAAAGAGTATTATTGTAAGAGTATTATTTTCTGTATATGATACAGATAGTTGCCAGACCTAATGTGCTTCGTCTTTAAGGGGTTGGAACCTTGTTCTGGCATAGAAAGCGTTTTTGTTGGGAGAAAATGCAATCGTACTGCAAACTGGGTAGTTTTTGCAGACTGCGGTATTATGTTCTGTTTTTTGGGACATCGGCAAATCCTAAAGTCTCTCAAATAAATACTGCATTGTGTGCAACCTCGCTTTGTGCTACCGTGGACCTTGTTATCGCTTAAGATGCAGTCATGACCTTGCGGATGATAATTGCGTGCGCGTGGGCTCGCTCAGACAGGGGGTCCTGGGATCCCCACTGAAACTCGTTTATTATTAACTGGTTGCTTCACTGTTTCTGTCTTTTAACAGTTGAACGGGGCATTTGGCCGACAAAACATCTGACACGTGTATAACGGCAGGGGCCGACCATTATTGAGTTAGGAGTTATGTAATTAGCGTAAAGCTTCATCTTCAGTCTCCTTGTTCAATTTCCACTTAATATGCTACAAAACTAGTTTTGTGGTTTCACTCACGTTTACACATTTTTGCATGCAGCTCCCTCTGTGACAAAAATATCATATCTTAAGCAGCCCCCTACAGCTAAATAGAGAAATAGCCTGACAGCTGACTGCATTTTTGCCAGCTGTTGCATCACAAGAAAACAAAATTTGGTGTCGATGGAGTGAATGACAACCTGCAGTCTTGGTCAAATTTACCAAACCACCAAATAACAGACTCGTATGAAACTTCTGCTAGAACTTAGTCGCATAGTTCAACGTTAGCCTGTATACTTTGTGAAAAACGGGCTTCTCTTCTGCCTTCTTGCCCAACAAAATTACCTGCAATTACAACTGTTAGCGTGGAATATGAAAGCGATATTTCAGTTTCAGAGTGAAAGTAGATAAACAATTTTTAACGGCTCAACTGCAGAGCAACAACGATTATGTTTCTATATAACCCGAGAGAGAAAGAGGGAGAGAGAGAGAGAGAGAGAGAGAGATATGATTATTATGATAGATCATCTGGAGAGCATTCGGTTCTCAGGCCTTTGTGCTTCAAAATCAAATCTCAAATCCAAAAATCATGGAGCGACCCATTGACCCACCTGGTACAATAGTTTTTTTTAATGCTTGTATGACTCAGAATGCAACATTATGAAATTAGCCGTGTTTCCTCAGGATATCTGGATCTGTAATAAATGAATTACTGTCCTTACGGAGGCTTCCAAAGCCTGATTGCCTACCATATGCGCAGCAGGGATGAGATTATGGTAGACTGGATCTTAATATGAGACATTACGACGTACAAATGAAATGGAAGTGGGAGGCGTTACGGAGAGAAGGTTTGCTGATCGTTTTGTTGAACCACTTCGTTTCCAGTGGCAAGGCATTTTAATACTATTGGACATTGCATTAATGACATATCTGTGTTGCTATGGCAGCAATGACAGGCGATTCAAATACAAAGAAATGATGTACTTTCAGAACTTTAGAACCCCATGGAATGGAATGTTATATTCTAAAGGTCGATTTTTTCTAATATAAACAACCTCCCACTTCCTATAACTTCAGAAGCACTTTGCTTGCACAGCTGATGAAGGATATCTGTTCGAAACGTCCTGTTTTTCTGCAAACCTTGTTGTATACCTCGCCGCAGTTTTGATTATCTGCACATTTTCGTTTTTTACTACAGTATACTGCAGTTACCTATATTCTTCTTCGCATTTATAAATATTTATTAAAATGCACAAAGTTACCAGAGAATCCTTATACATACGCACCAAATAAGCCTTCAAGTTTACATCGGCTACATCTAACTTTTTATGTGTTTATTTGTTTGTCAATTTATGCCATTAAAACTGCATTTGTAAATTCGGGCCAGGAGAAAAAGTAAATATGAGGAGAATCACAACGGTTCAGGTGATGTAAAGTTAAACTTTGGCGTTAGTTGCGTGTGAAGCGTTTCTCTTGGACAGATGTCGCTTCAAGATGTCCAGCCAATCGTATGCCGTGCGCGTGAGGTTGTTAGAGGGCGCGTGGTGAGGTGCAAACGCGAGTGCCAACACTGAACATTGTGCACACGGATAACGATCAGTCGAAATGAAGCAAAAAACCGTTGCACGTATCTGGACCGGTGAGTAAACACTCTTTTTATGCAAAAGTTCAAATTTGTGAATAAAATGATTAAAATGGGCGCGTATTTTGGAAGATACACTTAGATTTTGTACTGTGTGATTCATATTCATATATAAATGCTCCGAAAACAGACCTTCTACAGTAAATTCCAATAAATTATTCAGAGCGGAGCCAGTTTGGTTGGTTTTAGTATCTTGCTAATCTCAAATACTGTAACAGAAGGGTAAAAAGCTGTAAGCTACACAATGATTTATCTGTTGCTTGCGAACCAGTAGTTAGTTGGATCAATGAACCTCAGAATTGATCTGTGATTTTCTTCGTTGTCTTCGTTGTTATCAAGGCATCTAAGATTGAGTCATTTGGTTTTAGCCATCATGTAATCATTTCTCCTCTGAAGTCAGTTTTTCATTTTTATGGCCAGCTGTTCTGAGAAATCCTAGTAAAACATTTTTAAAAAATGAGCTTTCAATATTAATAAGCCATGTAATATTTTTATCACTGATGCACTTTTTAAAAACATTTATAGTGTTTCCTATGTCTATGCTTGAAAATGTCAAATGAATTTAACATTTATTTACTAAAAATGATTGGATTAAAATTTCTCCAAATATAAAAAAAGCCTTAAATGAAATGACTGTAATCAGGCAGACTGTAAGTGATTGCATACATAACTGATGTAAGATATAGCCGTTATGATCTTCTCTACATCTTCTCTACATCTTGCTTTGTGAAACGGAGCCCTTGAGACATCAGCTGGACAGGAATCTGCTGACTGTATATGGAGCCACTCAACTCCACTCCTGTTAAGTTTCTATAGTGATGGTATTCTATAGGCACATCTTATTGTGCTGAGCTCCCTCTGTCTCACCTCGCAATCTAGGAAAAGCAACTTGTAAAAGAGCTGATCTGCTTCGGGAGAAACCGCCTAAGTAACCCTGACACAAACAGGATAAAGTGAATGGCCTGACATTTCTGTTGGTTTATTACACAGTGCGCCCAAGTAATAATGTTTTACATCAGTTTGTAGCTCAAGAAAAATGTATATGTCTATATGAAACGCAAGTCCAAACCCAGCTGCCGATGCCTCTTCCCCTTTCCCAACCAACCTGAAGTTCTCTCCGCCTACTTTGCTTGGAAGCAATATTATTTACTAGCTTTGCTCGTCTCCTTTATGTGGTGGATATCGATCGTGGGTTTCTTAAGATTAAAATCAATTGGTGCCTTTCCGTCTCTTTTTCGTTCCTGCCTGGACTAGATGTGTTTCGTTCGGTCTACTTGAGTTAACCTTGCCCCTGTCAAACCCCCAGGCGATAATTATCTTGATTGGCCAAAGAGGACACCTTATGATGTCACGTGTCTGCACAATTAGCCACCAATGAGGATGAGCACTGTGCGTTTATTACTGGCTGTACTGCTGGTGCTGATAGAGTGCTCCTTATGTCACGGTTTGGTGGCTGTAGTTACAGTGCAGTATAGCCTGGGCAACCAGTCTCCATAGTGAAGCTGGAGCATCTCTGACAGTTGCCTCTAACATATACAACAACAACAAAAACATTTAGCTTTCTTAACTTTTGGTTGCTTTTGTGTTCTTTTTTGAGCTTCCTGGGATTTGAAGACATCTTCCTGACTTGCTCCAGACACGTTAGCCTGGGTGACCGCCACTCGTCTGGAAATTCTCTCCTCACCAACATGAGTGGATCTCCCTTGCTGGGGTTTGAGCTCCCATCGCTGGCTCCAGCTCCAGGCCTTGAGGTCACAGCCGGGCTGCCCGTGGCTGACACGGAGCAGAGCACGGCACTGTGCTTTGTGGGGCTCCTACTGCTTTTGTTGGTCTTCTTGCTGGTCCGCTGTTTCCGGATCCTTCTCGACCCTTACAGCAGCATGCCGGCCTCTTCGTGGACTGACCATAAGGATGGACTGGAGAGAGGGCAGTTTGACTACGCGCTAGTGTGATGAACTCAAGGAGATTGGTGGAGTGGGGGGTGTTGTCATGGATACCTGCTTTACCTTCCCACAAATAGACGTGAAGATCACATGACCTTGCTATTGACTATTGACTGATGCTTCAGTGAGATATAATTCAATTCTGTTCAAGAGTGTGAACATATTTCATATTTGAATTTTAATATTTATGATCATCATGCTTCTAAAATTTTTTGAAAGCTAACTGGCCCTTTATTGTATAATGAACTTTTTTTAAAAATAATATAAAAATAATTAAATAATAATTTATTATTATTATTATTATTATTATTATTATTATTATTATTAATAATAATAATAATAATAATAATAATAACAATAAATATTATGAATTGAGTACGTTATATTTCGAATGGCTTTATTTAATTCTAAAATACTCACGAAGGAGTGAAACAGTGGACAAATTCTTCCAACTGTGCGTTGGAATTTTTGTATGTATTTATTTAGCAAGATTAATTTGATCAGTAAACATTCTTCCAGGTCAGTCTAGGTAATTATTGTAGATCACTGTGTAATTAATTTGATTGTTTAAAAACATTACAGCTGTCTGAGACCTAGGTACATTTAAGAAGTGAAAGAATGCAAACACTCCATATTCCTAAATATCTCCAGCCTGGAAGTAATTTAATCAAAGTTTATTACCGGGACAGTATTTCAGCCAGAGCACTGCTGATAAAAGTGAGCAACAGCGCCCTCTCACTGGACATCTCTTCTACTGCTTCATTCTCCTGGCAAGCTGAAGGTACCCATTACTGCATAACAAGACTACAACAAGGTCATATTGATGTAGAGTCTTTTGTATTTATTTATTTTTTTGCCAAACAAAAGCTTGTGGAAGTTTGTATTCATTTACTTCTGTGGTATGTGGACCCAAGGGCAGGAACTGAATGTTTACTATTTCTGTTTTTTATATATATAAATCATGAATTAGTTAAAAGTCCCCATTAGTAGACCACAGTTTCCTGGTTATGTATAGTTCCCTGTATTTCAAGCACTGAACCAAAGGTCTCAAACTCTCAGTGGTGGTTGTACATATACATACAAAGCCATGAGGAAATAAAACATTTCACTTTGATGCACCTAAACCTTAATGAAGCAGGGAAGACTCGGTGATAACGAGCCAACTCTGTGTTAACGAGGTGTATTAACGAAGAGACTGGAGCTACACCCTTCTCACACTCTGGGCCTCCAGCCAGTGAGCCAACTGCTTCCTTAGTCACATATATGTGACATATCCCACATGGGACAACACGTCTTCATATCACCCTCACCTCTACATGCACATTCACATACAATGTTCAGTTAGGTGTTTGATCCACATATCAGGTTGTGTAGTTGAACATCGGGTCCACGATCCAGGCAGACTTAATGGATAAGCATACAAAGAAGTCTTTAGAGTAGTCACTGTCATTGATTATGCAGTTGATTACAGCTGGTGCTAAATCTCCATTGGAGGCCATTGATTAGCACTGTGGAGTAGAAGCTGTGACATCCCCAGAGGAACAGAGGTTCATGTTAACATCCTGTGGACCAATCACAGCAGGGACAGTCAGTGATCGTTAGTGACAGCCAATGAAAAGGTTATGATTAGGAGGAGGGGTGGATCACCACCACTAGACTTGTTAAATCACAGGTGGCTGCTGCACACTAATGTTGCTGAGTCATTCAGAACTCAGGTTATAAATAATCATGCTCAAAGTGCAAAGCTTAATTCATTCATAAACATTAATACTGCATTTGGAATGACTCTCTGGTACACCTCAGTTCTGTCATGGTGGCTGTCCTGGCCTCCGCCCTGGCCTCCGCCCTGGCCTCCGCCCCCGTCTTATCCTTGTGGGCGTGTCTGTGTGGAGGTGTGTTCCTGTGTCGTGTCTGTTGGACGGGTGTGTGTCTGTGTGAACGTTGGGATGCGGTGGAGGCGGAGTGTTTGTTGTCAGACGCGTGGACAATGCCCCCAGGAAATGGCCAGCCCAGAGTCCTGATCTAAACCCAATAGAAAACCTCTGGAAAATCCTTGGTGACAAAGTTATGGC
>JAOXYF010000004.1:2547126-2559745 GCA_028565775.1 Sternarchorhynchus goeldii
GTGTGTGTGTGTGTGTGTGTGTGTGCGTGTGTGTGTGTGCGTGTGTGTGTGTGCGTGTGTGTGTGTGTGTGTGTGTGTGCGTGTGTGTGTGTAGGATGTGACTGTTGCTGTGGCAGCTGATCAATGTAGTAACCTGAGAGTACAAAATCTTTAGCTGATTAATTTGTGTCTCTCACCCTTGTCTGTCTTCATCTCATCTTTCCTGGGTCTAATTGATGTCATTCACACACAAACACACACACAAACACACACACACACACACACACACACACACACACTTACACACACACACACACGCTCCTAATAACCTTACAGAACGTGATGCATTTGCGAATCCTTATATCTCTGAACACATTTTTGTCCCCTCAGTTTTGCCAGTGCTATGTAAATCTAGGGTTGTTCCAGTGGGAGCCCATAAAGCAGATGCAGCAGATGCCCTGTGTGTTGTTGGTTCTCTCACCTGCAGGAGTGTGGCCGTCCCCCTGAGCAGGCTGCTAGGTGTGCAAGACAAGCGTCGCATTCTAGCCCCCTTTATACCAAGCCTGGAGGACTTTTACAAAAGACACTGCAGGCAGCCTGTACTGGTGAGTTCACACAGAGTCCTTGGTCCCTTCAGATTCATTATGGAAATCTGTTTTGGTCACAGAGTGTCCACTTTGCTCCAGTTTGTTGCGGAGCTGTAGGGTTTAGAAAAGGGTGAAAGATCACCCCTAGCACCCTGGTTTTTGAGAGAGGAATCGATCTAGTTGTCATTTTGCTGCTCTCTTGCTACCCTCCCATGAGTTCACTGAGATGCTCTACTGTGAGGTTCGCTGAGATGCTATAATGTGCTGGGTCTCCGGCAGGTCAGAGAGACAGGGTAATTGGCTTTGGTGTGAGGCACGTGTTAATCTCCCAGAGGGGGGCAGCTGTTTTCTTGTTTTTCACCAGGTGTGTAAGGTGAGAAATGTTCCCTGAGAGAGGGTGGAGAATGAACCCTGTTACGACTAAGAACAAATCCAGGATTCTTAACTGCAGCAGACATCACTGCACCGTAATAGCAGTTTGCATATTCAGGAGTGTAGGTTCCACTAGGGGGTAGGATATTACAAACCTACATTTATTCCTCTTGCTTTGGCCATTTGTCTCAGGTTATGATAACCAAACAACAGCAGCCCATGTTCACTTTACCATCATTAGCATGACTGAGGATTCTAAGAATGTATTTATTTTCCATTTTCATTTTTTTTTTTTTTTTTTTTTTTGTCTATTTTTCAGAAGAACTCAACTACTTGAGCTAAATTCTTCAATTACATTCTAAAGCTAAAATGCCAAACTGATTTAAGCAGTGGTGTAGCAGTGGAGAGGGTCTGCGGGACTGACCTGTGGCCTAAACTCCCACAGTAGAGAGGATCTGCAGGACTGACCTGTGGCCTAAACTCCCACAGTAGAGAGGTTCTGCGGGACTGACCTGTGGCCTAAACTCCCACAGTAGAGAGGGTCTGTGGGACTGACCTGTAACCTAAACTCCTACAGTGGAGAGGTTCTGCGGGACTGACCTGTGGCCTAAACTCCCACAGTGGAGAGGTTCTGCGGGACTGACCTGTGGCCTAAACTCCCACTGTGGAGAGGGTCTGCGGGACTGACCTGTGGCCTAAACTCCCACAGCACAGCAGAGGCATCTTCTGTTCTCCCAGAGGTTCATTGCTGACCAGGGCTACACTTCAGCTGCACATATTTAATCCAGATCTTCCCTTGATAGCATATGATAATCACAGGATTATCATCACAGGAACCTCAGAACCTCACAGTTCTTACGAGAACTGGGGTCACACCAGCATCCCACATCTGCACTTTTGCTTCCTCTTGCTAATGGGGTTTGGACACACCCTATATTTCCTCTTTTAAGTGGTTGTTTCCCTCTTTCTGACAATCAGTTACACAAACATAACAGCAGTGAATTCAGTCAGACTGGGTTCCAGAAGGTTCTACCATAAACCCCACAGAGCTTAAACCTTCCCTTTTTTTGTTGTTTGGACTGTGTTACTCAGACTGAGCTGAGCAGCCTGGTGAAACAGAGTGACCTAACCCAGAAACATGTGCAGATCTGGTTCCGTTTACGCAGGAACCAGGACAAGCCCAGCAATACCAAGAAGTTCTGTGAAGCAAGGTGAGTCTGCCCTGAATAGCAAACGTTAAATACCACAAGCTTGTTCCAAAGCTCATGGATTCATTAACTTGAATAAATACTACGCGGTGCGATTGCTTTGGTCTAGCTCTGATGGCATCCATTTTGTTTTGTAGCTGGAGGTTTGTCTTCTACTTACTGTCATTCACTGCTGGACTCGCATCTCTTATTGATGTAAGTGTTTTCTACACTGCAGTGGTTCATAGGCATTTTGTCAATAGCAACCTATTAGTTCTGCAGTTGTGTGGGCATTAAGTTAAAAAAAAACCAACAAAACATTTGGCGACTGGTTTTAAGTGGCAGTATTTAAAGCTTGGGCCTGCTCAGACTGGGCAAAAACAAAACCACTCCTGAGTTCTCATGAAAGGGCCTTTCTGTGAATAGGATCAAATGCCCATGCATGGACTTCTCAGGGAATCTCCCTGGGATTTCACATCACTCACTCCACTTTGGCCCGGTTTACAAGGAAGTGATTTTTAGTGGGGTTTTTTTTTGTGTGTGTGTGTGATCTGTGAGCTCCCGTTTGTGAGTGCATTGGTCACATGAAGCTCGACACCTGACCACGTCTCTCCTTTTCCTCGTAGGCACCATGGTTGTGGGACCAGAGGGAGTGCTGGAGGGGATACCCACAGCAGGTGTGCACGGCCGTCGGCCACAAGCAATCCTTCACAACCACATGCTCAGTGGAGGGGTGGGGCTACAGCTACAAGAGGAGGAGTGTGGGGGAACAACATGTCTGCTATGATGGATTAATTCTGTACATCTACATTCAGAGACCTCTGGAAAGACCTGATTTTAATATAGTCAAATCCTGAATTTTCTACAGGGTCTACCTATAGTCTGTAAGGGAGGAGAATTTGCCATTCAAAACTACGAGGAACTATGGTGGTGTTTGCGTAGTCCCGTGTTTGTGAGTGCACTTGGGTTCACGCTGCACCAATTAGATAAGATCTTGCAGGGAAGATGATACGGCGTGCCCTCACACACCCACACGCTCGCATTCAAGTGCCTGAAAAATGCCACAACACTTGATTCATAACGTTCCTTTATACGAAGCACCTGTACTCTGCTCGTGTTGAGATTACCTTTCAAACCTGTACTCTCTTATCACAACTGCCACTATTCCTTTTACATACCCTAATGGAACAGGTGCGTTTGCCCGGAACGGCTGTATTTCCCTGCCTTTGTCATGATCTTCCATAGTTTTGTGTTTTATTCCTTTATAGCCGGTGGAGAAAGTTCACTACTGGTACTACCTGACTGAGCTGGGTTTCTACTGGGCTTTGCTGCTGTGTGTCTCTGTGGATGTCAAAAGAAAAGTAAGCATTTATCACAGGGTAGTATTTCTGACTTAAAGCTCATGTACATTGAAAAGGTTATTATATTAAGTGAAGAGTCTGTGTATTTCATGCACTGGTTACAGGAGGCAAAACCTATTTGTGACCTTTGGAGTTTTAACCAGTATGAATTAGGTGATGAAGCAGGACTTTCTAACAGAACTGATCAGTTCATTCTAACAGAGCTGATCAGGATTTCAGTCCTCATCTGAGCTGTGTTTTCAGGATTTCAAGGAGCAGATAGTCCACCACTGTGCTACCATCATGCTCCTCGGGTTCTCGTACTGTGCGAACTACATCCGCGTCGGCACGCTGGTGATGCTTGTGCACGACTCCTCCGACATCCTACTGGAGGTGAGCTCCCACTTCCTGCTGGACGTGAGCTCCAGGGTGGGAGCCTGTCCTGCACCCTGCCGAAGACGTTTGCAGGGCGAAACCTGGCACGGCTGTAAGACCACTGGCTTATGCCCTCCAGTTTTGGGTAGGGCCACAGAGTGTGGAGGAAGGTGGTGTATGGGCTTTGACCTCCAACAGTGGATGGACTTGTCTTCATTTGATTGGTTCGGGATGAGATGAACCCGGTTGAGTTCAGAAGCGATTAATGTGTTTTCCTCTCTCTCACTTTCTTGACAGTCTGCAAAAATGTTCAACTACGCTGGCTGGAAGAGGACTTGTAACATGTTGTTCGTAGTGTTCGCTGGTGTGTTTCTAGTTACAAGGCTAGTCATCTTTCCCAGCAAGTAAGTCGTTATCAGACCAGCTTACATTGGAAACCAATTAATTAATAAAATTATTAATAATTAACATGTTACATCTACATAGTCACAGCCTAATATGTTAGTAATTAGAAGCTAATTCTTGTTAATGGAGTTACCGTTTTGATGGTAGAAAACTTTTTGTTATTAACGTAGCAAATAAATTTATTTCTGTTGCCCGTGTCCTTTTCGCGCTTGGCAGGATCATCTCCACCACTCTGGTCTTGTCCATGGAGGTGTTTGAGCCCTTTGCGGGTTATTACTTCTTCAACGCTCTGTTGCTGGTGCTCCAGGTCTTGCATGTGTTCTGGGCTTGGCTCATCCTACGAATGGCCTACAAGTTCCTCTTCTTGGGCAAGGTGCATCCCGTCTCAGGGTTGACAACATGCCAGTCACATAAGGGCCCAAGGCTAAACTACTAGCTATTGTACCTTTCTTTGGTACAAACATTAAGGCTACAACCACCCTGAAGTATTTTTATTTTTGTTCAAAAACAGAATTGTCATCTCAAATCAGGTTGAGCCATTGCACAAGTGGCGCTAAATGACATTTGGCACTATAGCTCGAGTCGGGCTTCTGACCGCTGTCTCCATGTCTCAGCAAATCAATAAACACGCGACAAGGACAGAATAAATAAACACCTGGACTGTAATAACAGCCTTTTACCACTAGGTGGTCCCTTCTCCCTCTGCACATTTACCAAACGTCACGGCCGGCAAAAAAAGAAGCCTAAAGTAAATATCAGAATGGGATTTGGAATTTTGAAAGTAGCACATCCATTCTGACATGAATTATTGAACTGTTTTTTTAAAACCAGAAGTCGTGAATGAAACTAAGGCGAATTCTGTTGGTTCATATTTAAAAATACATGCATGCAGACTTTTTGCTGTTTTCAATTGCTACAACTTTTTACTGCAAACGTAGTTCTACAGCTGGTAAAACAACTAATTTGCAATATTTCATCTGCAGCTGGAAAAGGACGAGCGCAGTGATGATGACACCGAGGAGGATGACGAGGAGCAAATCTGCTGGAGGAAGAGGGTTGTAATAGATTCTAGAATGGGGATGATGACTTCAAGCTGCGTCCTAAACAACTTGACCAATCAGAGACGTACTGTTTGCGGCATAACACCCAAAGCTAGATAGCACTTATTAAGACAGTGGGAAAAGGAGGTAGAGAGAGAGAGACTGGTGATCATATTAGGTTAAATCTCATACAAATACATTTGTTTCGAGGACTTTTTCACGTATAAAAGTGCTGATGCTATTATACCATTGCTACTTCTATAGCAGGACAATGTTTTAGGGAAATTAGCCGTGATATGCAAGAGAGTCACGTTTTATTGTTGCTCAAGGCCTTTGACGCACGGAAGCGGTCTGCTGATTGCAAATGCTGCTGGCTCCTGTTCTGGTCTCTGGGAGTAGTCTGTTACCGTTACTCTGTGAATAACAAGCCTAGCTGTGAATAAGGTCTTCCCTCTCGGATCCCCCTCCCAGCACAGGAGGGGATGTTGTTCTCCATGCTGTCTTTTGGTGCTGTTTGGTTCAATCTAAGCACAGGCTGCCAGGGTGTAATGCTTTTCTAGGGGGTTTGTTACACCGCTGCCTCACTAGGTGATTTGCCATCCCAACATTGAGGTTCCCAGTCCTGGGCTGGGAGCACCCATCCGCCACACCTGATGCGCCTCATTGAGTCAGGTGTATGTAGAAGGGAAAACACTGTCAACAGTAAAAATGAATAAACGTAAATTATTTTAATGAACATAAATTGCATTTTTCATGTGCAGAAAGAGAGAAATGTTTGAAAGCCTTTAGGAAAATAACGTGTGTGTGTGTGTGTGTGTGTGTGTGTGCGTGTGTCCATTCTACGTGTTTGTTTATGCATTTCAAGTTATTATAGATTGCATAAATGGAACAATGCGCCTCTTTCAGTCATTTTTAAAATAACAGGTTGCATTGCATTCTGCAGTGGTCATGTGCATTTGCATGCGTCAATTTTAATATGTAACCTTTATTCGCTTACAGTACATTATACAGCACTGATATTTCATAACTTATAGGTCACATTGATATGAAGCTGCTTATGGTAATAGACCTGCAGATGTCATCTGAGGTAATACAAACACAAGTCCTATGATGAAATTCACAATCTCTTACTGTGACTTCACTGCAGTACTTTGGCGCCCTCTAACGATTGGACTGTGTTAGTGACTGGTGGATCTCGGACTTTACACTAGAGCAGCATGAATCTTTCCTATCATAATACTGAGCAACATTATTATGGTTCGCTGGATGATCGTGGTGTTAATGTTTAATGTTTAAAAAGCACATTGAAATGGTTTAACAACATGTGTTTGTAGTTTTACTTAAAGGACACTGAACTTCTCGTTTATTATGTGTTCATTATGTATATCATTAAGTATTAACTATGAACTATAAAAATGCAATCATTAATAATGTTTACTGTTCAGATTATGTAGATATGTAAATGATTATGTAGATATGTAAATGTAAAAATCAGCAACAGAATAATCCACACAATATATGCATCAAATCACAAAAATAATCTCTACGTTGTATTATGCCTTTCTTACAACTTTTTTCTCATTTGCATATTGTGACTATGTTGTAGGAAGACTGTAAGCTACCAACTATGAGTTTTAAAACGGAAATATTTTTGAATGATTGCATTTTCAAACGGTACGATTATTATGGTCCCAGTATATTATTCAAACCGATAATCGTCGTATATCTGTTTTGTTTATTGCAAGAAAATACGGATTATGTTCAACTATGTTCAAGCTACCTCGCTACATTTTTTCTTATAATTCCGACTACGGATCGCGTGTCTCTGTGGCGCAATCGGTTAGCGCGTTCGGCTGTTAACCGAAAGGTTGGTGGTTCGAGCCCACCCAGGGACGGGGTAGCTATTTTGCTGTATCTTAACAATTCTCAGAATTATCATCACTAAAATTTTTTTATTTTCATGCACATGCCTAAAATAAACAACAAAAAGACACAACAGAAACAGGCTTACAGAAAATAATAGATCCGCAATTGCATATTGGAACACTAGATGTATATAAGCCCTAAAGAAGTTATACAGAACCATCAATTAGATACAAAATACATTAATTAATAAAATCTTGAAGTCACTACAGCCTTAAATTCACATGAGTTTTTCATCTCCAATGGTTAATCTCGCAGTTAACGTCAAGTACTTGTTTTACCAAGGATTTTTTCAAGGTCTAGGTGATGAAAGACCTCTGTCTCGAAACAAACGAAATGCCACAACATAATTTACCTTCTGGTTGCTAGGCACACTTAATAACAAATACAGCTGGCAATAAATTTTAATTGGACATGTTTCTGAATCAGGATTTAACAGCATAAAAATCATCGCATCATCGGTCCTTTGTTGCTGGGTGTATTTAACCTCCGAAACAGTAGATGGCGACAGTACATTTTTAGAATCTGTGTTCGGAAATCTCAAGCGGAAATAAGATATCGGTCTTTTTCCGCCGAGGCTGAGTACAGCGGGGTAGGTGAGATTTTTGATCCCTCTAATTGTTGAAAATATATTTCTCGCCCGGCTTTTGAGAGATATATTTTACTAGCCCGTATCGACACTAAACTTTAGGGATCCTTTTAGTGGGGATTTCTGGCACTGCAAGGTAAATTGATGGCATTTATAGCCACGCGTCAAACGTAGCAACATAAAGCTAACAGTTGCTGGTACTTTTCATGGTTTCCTACCGCCATGTGTTGGTGGCGTGCAGATGACGGACGTGTTGGTACCGGCAGCTAGCAAGATACGTTTGGTTATGATTTGATTGCTTATTAGATCGTGTATCTCCCTACGATCCACTGTGGAAATCTTTGAAAGTTATTTAGGCGCGTTAGCTAGATGTTTTTTTTTAGATTGTGATTTGATGGTGTGAATGCTACGATGTATCCGAATAGCCAGTGTTTGCTCGTACAGAAAATAAATTAGTCTCGCCGCGCATATGCTAATAACGTTTTCCCGGTGTTTACCGTGACAGTGAGGCAAAATGCAGATCTTTGTGAAAACGTTGACCGGTAAAACCATCACGCTCGAGGTTGAGCCCAGCGACACCATCGAGAATGTCAAAGCCAAGATTCAAGATAAGGAAGGTACCTACATTTCGTGCTAAGAGTTAAGCTTCACGATACTCTTTACTTAACGCAACATAAACATAAAAATAAGCCTTACACTAACGTGGCACGGTTCTTTCCTCAGGCATCCCCCCCGACCAGCAGCGTCTGATTTTCGCTGGCAAGCAGCTGGAGGACGGCCGCACGCTGTCTGATTATAACATTCAGAAAGGTGTGTTATTTACTTGTAATCATCATATTTTTCAGTGAGTGCGCGCACCTGTGGTCCTGGGATTCATGTACCTCACTGTTTTTGTGTAAAATTTCATTCTTTTTAATGTTTAGCTTTAAAATGTTGGAATTTAACCATTGCTGGTTGTGGATATTTGAACGCCTACCACTTATTGTTAGTTTGCTAGTCACTATTCTTTCAGTGGAAGATGGTCCAGCCAGTGTGGTTTCATCTGTTTGTCTCTGTCGACATTCACCTGTTTTGTAGAGTCCACCCTCCACCTGGTGCTTCGTCTGAGGGGTGGTATTATTGAACCTTCTCTCAGGCAGCTGGCTCAGAAGTACAACTGCGAAAAGATGATCTGCCGCAAGTAAGCATTCTCTGTGTTCAACTCGATCTACAATATTGCCAGTGGCTAGTAAAAGCCTGTTGTAATACCATCAGAACTGGAACAGAACATGCAATATACCGAGAATTGTGTATCAGAGCGGTAAATGACTCTGGAACCCAGAAGATTGAGTGATTTTGCTAAAAAACATCTCAGGAAAAATGCAACCATACTGTCTTATCAGATCTGGTGTTTGGCTGTGTATCTTATTGCAGGGCTATTAGCTATGGTTCGTGTCCCATTCTGAGGGTTGAGCACGAGTGTAATTGTTGTCTTTTGGGGTGTAGGTGCTACGCACGTCTCCACCCTCGAGCGGTCAACTGCCGCAAGAAGAAGTGTGGACACACCAACAACCTGCGGCCCAAGAAGAAGCTGAAGTGAACTGTGATACTCATGCTACGAGATTGCAGGGATTATTCATGGCGGGAATTTGAATGGGATTATTGACAATAAACCGTTAAAAAAAAGTTTTTGATGTAAGTCTTCATTGGTTAACTGGGTCTTTCTTGGAAGGAAGTGAGGAGACATTCATGGTAGTCATGGAAGTGGCAGAGATTTTTTATTAATGGAAATTGCAGAGGGTTTTTCAGCACAAACCTCATGGTCGTTAACTGATCGTGTTCAAGGCCAGGGTGGAGAGACTGCATAAACGTGTAAAAATGCATACATGTACAGATCTAATTTGTCTAGATACTTGGTACCATTTGCGCAGTTGAAGGTAAAGACTGTAAGAGCAGCACAGTCCCGCTTGGGTGTGTTTCACAGGCCACAGTGTGGAAAAACGCGTGCAACACTAGAGCTGTGTGCATACGACCTTCGGCACCTACGCAGAAATAAGGCCTTTTATGTAGGAGCAGGATATCAGTCGATGTCTTGTTAAATGCAGGAGCTGATATGTAACAGAACTCCCTCAAGAGGACAGCCTTGCAGGCAAGTTATGTGCTCTACGATTTGTTCCAAAACGAATACATCATGCTCCCATCTGGGAATGTAAACAACCCCTTCCGGTTACTTCTATGGCAGGTGATCATGAACTGTAGGCCTTCGTTTATTACAACCCAAGGCAACCCCCATCTGAACTCGGCGCTGTTCATATTGTCCTGTGAGGTTAAGACTTCGTGTTCAAGCGTGCGGCAGGCCCGTCGCACGCCTACACACTCGTGAACGGCTTGTTTTTTTTTTCCTTCTTCATTTCCAAGCAGTTTCTTTGTCGAGTTCACAGTCATGAACACATGAAGGACGGCTCTGAATGGGGCTAGAGAAGCAACATCAGAAGCATGCAGCCTTGCTCAGTCGAGACCTGCACCACCACCACAGCTTACCGACACTTACAAGCCCTATAATCTAGCTGTGAAAGCAAGTCACTGGAATACAGAACTACATCCATCCAAGCTCACGTTTCCGAATAGCAAAAAAATATCCTTAACTTGCACTTAACTATTACTTTACCTAGGGACGCCTTAATCTACAGGGACCTAAAGAGTAACAAATGAACTACATATTGTATTTTCTACCCAGTAGTGAAAGTTTACAAGTGCAGCTACTTTTTTGTTCTTATCCCCCATATACATGTGTGTACCACATCTAACTTAAATACAGGTCAACACACTCCACCTTATAACCAACGGACATCAGCGCGGTAGTGTCCTCAGAGAACAGCCATGTTTCCGCTGGTCTTTGGTACGCATGTATCCAGCTCCGACACTGCTAAGCAAAGAAACCTAGTCCACTTGTTCCGTTCACTTAGGAGTGTTCAGGATGACCCCCCCCTCATGTGAAGTAAAATGGCACTGTAACTCAAACAGCACTGAAGCTGCTTCAGCATGTCCTGATGTCCTGTGCTCAGTGTAAACTCCCAGCTGTTGGATACCACTTCTGATTTATATGTTCATCTATGCTATTTATTTTAAAAATAAAAGATTTTGTAAATAGTCCCCTAGTGCTCATTAAACCTACTGCTATATCCCTAAGTGTGCATTTTTCACATCTATAACTTAATATAACGCAACTTAATGTTATTTCTAATCTGCTTCATTACGTTCTGATGCTGAGGAGACGTTCTGTCATGTTTCACTCCATGTATCAAAAATAGTGCTTTCCCCCCCCCCAACTCAACTTCGTATTTAAACTGACTGATTTATTGCTAGACTGTTAACAGAAATCATCGCCGAGCACAAACTGAAAAATCAAGAGAAAGTGATGGAACAAAGTTCAAAACCAAAACCGGGCGAGCATGTGGAGTCACTAGCCTGTCATGTGATCTATCTGGAAAGCATAGCTATGCTACGTTTTTAAATGTGCCTTTTGAACTGCGGCCATTTTATTTCCTGTGGTCCCCCCTCCCCCCTCCCCCTCCCCCCAGTGCTGCATCGCTGAGCGTGGCGGCTGAATCTCCCGCTGTCGCCGCCGCTCTATGGAAGGCCGCTCTGCTTCGACGGCCGCTCCGTTTCGACGGCCCTATTTCTCGAGCAGCTTGACCAGGCTCTGCCGGAGGTCGTTGAGGTCGAAGATCTTGACGTCGAGGATCTGGACGACGCGCTGCACTTCGCTGTCGGTGCGATCGCGCTCCTCCAGCGTGGAGGCCAGGTTCTGCTCAGCGCCCTGCACCCTCCGCTCCAAGTCCACGTTACGCATCTCCAGCTCCTGAAGAAACAGCGACGTTCACACTCAACACCCCAGCAATTTAGTCCAACCATCTTTGTTAATCATCTCCATCCAGCTGGTGGAACGGGTTAAATGGGTGATATAAGGTCACGTAACTCTGTAATGGGTGATATAAGGTCACGATTACACGTGTCACAGTAATCACAGTACATCAAACTGCCCTTTAACAACAACCTGTGAAAAAAGTGCACAGGTTATTATTAAAAACTAATAACCAAGGATGGAAAGGCCCATCCACAGGGATCTGCCCACTTCAGTGTTCTTGAGAACCGCGACCGTTTTGTGTGTAATGTGTGGAATGTTCCTGGCTGTGGAGGTGGGGGTCCTGATGAGCTCTCACCTGCAGCCTGTGGATGGCTTCCTCCCGCTCCTGCTCCATCTCATGGAAGTCTGACTTCTTTGCCTGAAGAATGCGGATTTCCTGGAACACAAACGCAGCTTCAATGTAGGACCTGCGTGTGAGTAAACAGGACGGGAGAATCCACCCCCCACCCAGCTGCCGTTGAAGCAGAGGCCTGTAGCTTCTCCATACCTCATCTTTGGCCTTCAGTAAAGCTTCCAGCTCCTCCAGGGACTGTGTGAGCTCGTCTTTCAGAATGTCACTAGGTCCATGACCCCCGTGGGCCTCCAACTCTACCACCTGCGCGCGCGCGCGCACACACACACACACACACACACACACACCATATCAAGCCTCTGTAGATGCAGCTCTGGTCATTCCAGGCTTTCAGAAAAATTGTAGCACTATTCTAGAAAAGACTGCACACTAAAACATTTAAAAATGATGTTGGATTTATTTTGTGAAATGCATGCAATATAAAATTGCTTCCCTTAGGTATGAATGGCGTAGAACAAGACATTTTTGATTTGTTGTTTTGTTGGCAAAGTGTCATCTAATACAGCAATGCAATGTTTTTTGGCAGGAATGACTTCAGTAATAAAGATCAGAGCGCAGTAATC
>JAOXYF010000004.1:2562846-2583628 GCA_028565775.1 Sternarchorhynchus goeldii
TACTCATGTTACATCAGTGTTCCTCTGTTACTCATGTTACATCAGTGTTCCTCTGTTACTCATGTTACATCAGTGTTCCTCTGTTACTCATGTTACATCAGTGTTACTCTGTTCAGATACTGGTCTGAACTCACATAACATCACTATAAAGTAAATGGACTTGGTCTATGCTGAACTTCGAAAATGAGCCACAGAGAGAAAACAAATAAATAAATACCACAGACCAAAGATATTTTTAACTTCAATTCTCTCCATTTACAAAACGAAGCAAGGCAAGCGTGTCCAGACTTGATTAAGATGATTCTGTGAATTTCCAATTACATTTTTAATGATTCCTCCTGTGAAGTTTTTGTGTGTGTCTGGATCAGGGTGTGTGACAGCTGGATGCCTGTTTGGATTGAGCTGTCTTTTGGGACTGGTGTGTGGGTTTGGTTTGGGTTCTCTTTTGGGATCAGTGTGTGTTTGGATTGAGCTGTGTGTTCTGGCCTGGTGGTTGGTGTGGGTTCGTTGTAGCCGGCTGGGACACCCATAACCGTGTTTGGAGGCGTGTCCATGTCGGGATCCACCTCACCTGTTCACGCAGCCTCTCTGTCTCCTCCTGGTAGGCGGCCAGCTGTTTCTTCCACTGCTCCACGTTGGCATTGGCCTCATGAAGAGCAGCCACCAGCTTGGCGTTGCTGTCCTGCAAGGTGAAGAGCTCCGCCTCCAGGTTCATCTCGCAGATGGAGCTGCAGAAGCAGGAAGTGGGGGGACACTTTCAGCCAGGGCTCACAGGAGGGGAGTGAGGGGGGGGGCACTTTCAGCCAGGGCTCATGGGGCTTATGCCACTTTAATGCAGTTCCCTCGAGCCTCTTTCAAATTTAATTAACCGGAATTCACTCGCATGTTCCAACACATACATCTCAAATGAGACAGGGTGACATGAAGCTTGTTTTCAGGGCCATTTTTCTAGACATTAATTAAGTTCAGTGACTAGAGAGGATTTCTGGTAGGTTTTCAAAGGAATCCAAAGAAAGTGAATTTTCAGAATAAAGGGTCATTTCATCCTGATTTCCGTCATGAGTAAAATATCAAATTAGCATCGTGTCATGTGCAACAAAAAAACACCACACAGCTCCAGAGAATTCAAGGGTCCATAAATAAGGACATATTAAAAGATCTTTAAAATGAAATGTTTCCCTGGGAATGAATAAGCCTCTTTATGGTTGACCAACAACAACATTTCTGAGTCTGGGATGACAAATCACAGACATTGTTTCAGGTTGCATAAGATGGTCACAAATCAATTGTGGAATAGAATGGAGTCCCAAATGACATTTTCCCCACTCAGACATCCCTGAAATAGAAAACAGCTTTTCTCCTGTTGAAGAAAAAAGGGCCCTATGTCTCACTCTCGTTATATTTTATTATTCGTAGACTCACCATAGCAACACATCTTAGAATAAAAAAAAGCACCGGTGGCCAATAAAGAACAGAGGCGGGGGGGGGGACTCACCCTACGAGTGTTCACACTCATAAATGCACTGAACACAGCACTTAAGTGTGACTCAACGCTGTAACGACTGTCCCTATGCCCCTCCCACTGGGGGGAAAGAGGGGAACTACTCTCTAACGTAAAGGGGAACAAGTCGGAGCTGAGAAACCTCCATCATTAACGTGAACGTCAAATAAAGAATCCATCTAATTAAAGTGCAGTGCAAATGTTACTTAGAGAGAACTGATGTGACTAATGTGACAGAGCACAGTCACTGTGCGGTTCAGAGCACAGTCACTGTGCGGTTCAGAGCACAGTCACTGTGCGGTTCAGAGCACAGTCACTGTGCGGTTCAGAGTATAGTCACTGTGCGGTTCAGAGTATAGTCACTGTGCGGTTCAGAGTATAGTCCTTCATCCCTGTTTTGCTCTTACCCCTCAGACAGCATCTTCTTAATGCGCTCCTTCTCTGACGACAGCGTGATGTCCGCACTCTGGCTGCGGAACAGTTTGTCCTCGGGTCCGTTCACACACATCACCGGGGGCGACTGGAGCTCGTCGGACAGGTCCTGCAACACGCACGTGAGACGGCCTGCTCAGCACGCACGCACGCACGCCGGCCCAAACCGAGCACACACGTGTGGGGAAACACGTTAGACGTGGTGTTCAAAGAAAAGACTCAAGCGAGACTGCAAAGTGACACACAGGGTTACAGTGAAAAGGACGATGAACTAAAGTACTCCAGCCTTAACGTGATTCAGGACTACCTCTTAAACAGTGCAGTAAGTGCCATGTACACGTGAAGAGCAGGATGGAGGATGATTAGATAAGATGGTGCAGCGAGCGATCGCTATAGAAACGGCAAGTGCAGGTCCGTTGGCGGTAGAGCACTGTGCAGACGAGGGGTTCTTCAGCAATGGTGTAAGTCGACTCTCCAACTACCACGGGTGGAGTGCATGACATCACAGCACCATCTCAAAGACTTAGTGCTGTACATGATCAAAATGAGAATCGCGAAATAAGCTACGGGTGTCAAAGGAAACAAACAAGCATGAGTACAAACAAACAAATAAAGCTTTTCACTAGAACAGAGGAACTAATCGATTTTCTAGGGGAGCACAACTTTCCTCTCGAGTGAACTGGCGAAGACATTTATATTGTGAAGCCAGTGTGAATAATTATCACAAAGTGGGATTTGCTTCGCGCTCATTACTGTGGGCAGCAACTACTGGGAAAAAGCCACGATGTTCATTAAAGGCGACTGCAGGCGTGTGACTGGGGTGCTGGAGGTGAGAAACGGCTCCTTGTGTTTCGCTCCTGTCACACACTGCCACAGCCTGTGTGTCCAAAAGGAAACTAGAACATCAGATCGCATTTCACATTTCTCAATTTAAAGTGTGTAAAAGCAGGAAACCATCACCTCCAACGCCTAAAACCAGCCTTCCTCTCTCTCCTCGTCTGTCATGGACAGTACAAGGATGAAAGGATGAGTATTGTGATCAAGGATAAAGTGTGCTCTTCTCATGAAGGCCTGTTCTCCCGCCCACGCCCCACCCACCGCACTGCGTCTGTTTCAGTGCAAGAAAGCATCACTTCCGCAAGCTCCGCTTTCTCCCCTTCCAGCCTACCGCTGGCACCTGGGATCTCCGCGGGGTGGCGGTGCAGGGGTCACCGGGTCAGAGCAGGGCACAGCACCAGCAACGCGGTGGCAACGGTTCTCCGCACGTGAGCACGGTTACGTGGGTGGGCCCGGCGGAAAACACGAGCTCTGGTATACAGCGCAGGGGTGGAGGTTGTAGATGTAGCGGGGAGCCGTTTCTGCCGCTCTCGCCTCTGGCTTGTTTCTGTAATGCTGTTTTTTGTTGATGTTGTTAAAATGTACTGTACAAATAAAATGGACTCAGTCTGCAGTCTGCGAGTTCATTCAGCACACGATCGCCTTCAACCCGAGACGAGCTATGGACAGAGTTCCAGAAGGACGTAGTGGCAGATGCTATACAGCCTGTCCTCAGTCCCCTGTTCACCTCGCTGACCTGCTGCTTGGCCAGGTACTGGACAGGAGACCTTCCACATTCCTAACACAAATGTGACTCACCTGTGAGAACTGAAGAAATCCGGAAAGCATTATGGGAAAAGGGACACAGGACAAGGATGTTAAAATGAAAGTCCCGGCGCACACAAAGGTGTTCCAGATGCCGGTCACAATCTGTCTTGGTTTTCTAGCGACTGATTTCCGGAGCCAAAGGTCGAAGGAGCAACGTTAAAAGCTGAGCACTCGAGGGAAGGAAACGAGAACACGTGGAAAAGCCCAGCACTCCGGGGCAGCAGCGCCCGTTAGCTCTGCGCCGGTGGAAGCTGCTGATTGGCTGATTGCTTAATTGCTCCGGAACATTCCGCTGGCCTGATAAGGCCGGCGGCTTTATTGGTCGCGATGCAGACAGCGCGAGCCAAAGCGTAGGGCCGCGCCGGATAATTTTATCTCTGTCCTATTTATCCTGGTTCTTCCCAGGGAGATAGATGACCCAGCTCATCTTTCTCTCTGCTCCTTCTCCTCTCCTCTCCTCCCCTCTCCTCTCCTCTCATCTCCACTCCCACCTATCCTCCACTCCATACCTGCTCCACCTCCCTCACCGCTGTGGCAAGGGTTTGGATTTCAGCGAGCTCAGGATAGACGCTCCACCGTCTGTGAACAAGTATGGTCACCAGGAACTTTAATTTGGAATTAGATATAGTGATGCTGGATTGGTTGTAATGGCTCTAAAGACTGTCAGACAGCTAGTCTGTCCCTCAGAGAAGCACCAGCTTAGCTTTTATCTGTCATACACACACAATAAATGTCTTAAATATGAAAGGATGGCTTTGGTCTTTGCAGAGCGAGACACTCTTTTTTCTGTCACAAGTAGTTAGACTTGCTAATTTCCAAATGAAGTACAGCTCGCTGTTCATCCACGCTAAGAGCCTAAGGTGTCAGGCATGGCCCACTCTGTGGTGGTTTTATGACCAACACGTTGTCTTCTGTGGAGCCATTTTCCAACTCCCTGGCTATGACTGGCTAGTGAAAAATGCCCTTGGAAAAGGAGACTTCATTCCACAACAGCGGCCGTGTGTCTCTAAGGATCGTTGCACAGCCTGTGCGACGTAGGATAAGGGCAGTAACCACGCCTGGTCTCGAACCCAGATCTTCCAGGTGACAAACAGGTGCTCTACACAGATGTAGGAGGTCAGCAGCCAGAGCTGCCGAGTCACCCTGCTGAGTGATGATCTCCATCTCAACACTCTCTCCTTCTGGGAGCGACAGGCTTCCTCTCAGCCTGTGGTTCAAAGCTAAGGGTGTTAAGCAGCTTTCATAAACAACACCACATGAACCTCGGCTGTTCTAGAGCGCTTCCGGAGCTGTGTGATACAATATAAACCAAGCTGGGCAATTTCATTTCTACTCTAAAATAATTTAATTACATTCTAAAGGGCAGTGCCATGCTTGGTGAAAATGAAATAAATCAAAAAACCTCTATTCAAACTACATAAAGCCTGAGTGTTGAGTAAACTGTGCCAAGCCTTGAGAACACCAATCACAGAGCTAGAAACATTCTCCAGAATACTGACAATTCCACTCTGATACTGCACACATTTACTCATATAAAACAAACATACAACTTAAATATCACGTGACGGGAAAATGGAAACGGTCACAATGACATAAACCGACGTCTTCTCAAGTGTGTGTGTGTGTGTGTGTGTGTGTGTACCCACCTGTGGGGCAGCTATGTTTAAGGCAGGGTTAGCCAGCTCCATCTTGTCCTGAGATTTCTCTCGCGCCAGTCGAGTAGCATCCTTTAACTCTTTAAAGCGCTCGGAAAACTGCAAAAAAAAAACCCCCAAAAAACACACCCATACCAAGATGGACATGACATCATGGAACTGGGTAACTGGGTAGCATGTGTGTCATGGATGTGATGTCATCAGTTAACTCCTCCTACTGTTGTTGTGACCTTCGCACAGTCGTCTGGCATTTGTTGCTCAGGGCAACCACATCACCTAAATGACATTATAACTGATGTACAAATAAATGTTATCAAGTGAAATCTAATTTGCTCCCATTTTAATATCGCTGTAACAGCAGAGGGCGGATTATTTAAATCAAGTTTCCATGTGCAATAAAAGCTGGTCTGTGCTGACAGAGTGGTCTATAATGAGCCTTGTACATGGTATTTCTTTCTGCTTGCCACTGATCCTGGATCAGACTTGAATAAGGACCAGGGTGATTTACCATTGGGATCTCAGTCCTCTGGCGGCAGAGTTGTTGCTGATCCTGGATCAGACTCAAACAGGGGCCAACGTGATTCTTACATTGGCACTATAGTCTTGCGGAGGCAGTCGCCGTTGATCGCTGATCCTGGATCAGACCCGAACTGGGACCTCAGGCCTGCGGAAGCAGCCCCTGAAGGGTGAGCGTGCGCTGTACCTGGTTCAGCTGCTGCTCGGTGGCAAAGCCCAGGCCGTACACCGTGTTCGCCCTGCTGTCTGCCCACTGCCCAAACTTCTGAGACGTCTTGGTGAACGTCATGTTGGGTGTGATGGTACTGTTGATGATAGCCTAGACCCACACGAACACATCATTATAAATCATAAATATTTATAGTCATAAATAAATTTTCCACAATAGGAGAAAAATAGGAGTTTTAACACCCACTTTATTATAAGTATTAATTGTTTGAGATCACAGGAACAGATGGAACCAATGAGTTTAAGTGCCGTTTGTGTGAGTCACCCGAACTACCAGTGGTCAGTTTCTGATCGCAGGATCTCTGTTGGCAGCATTTTTTGAGGGGGGCAAACCAGTGTCAACTTGGCAGTGAGACAGAGACTGTAAAACCGTAGAAACACTGTTGGGCTTGCAGACTCGACTGCAGACTGCAGGTCTGTTTGTCCCTCTCTGCTTTTAACATTTCTCCTGTCGGGAGATCCAGGAGTCATATAACTAGATTATAACTACATTACCGCAACGATATGATGAAGAATTGTAGGATTGACGTGTGATGGCAAGATGGAATTAGGATATGGGTCAATTCCAAATTGGCCGAGGGGGTGTGGGGTAAATATGGCCCAGTAAGATCTCAAAACCTACGACCAAGGAAAGGTCTGGACTTCCCAACAGCATCAAAAAACAAGGACCAATCTTAACACTACAATAATTTTGGCAAATGGGATTCGGAGCTTCTGCAGGAGTGCTGCAGCTTCCCCTGAGCACATTGGGTAACTCAGTTCCTCAGCCTGAAGCAACTCCATTTGTGACATTCCTTTAACATTTTTTTACATTCCACTGACATCTCAGCAGATATCCGCTCGTGACCACGGAGCAGAACTTCACTGAATCTTTTGAATTAAATGCAATGCATGCAGTCTTGCTATCTAAAAAAAAAACACATAGTTGTTTACTGAAATTCATGGCAGTAACAGGTCCACAAATAAACATGTGTTCCTGTTATACATGAGTTCATATAAGACTAAATTACCTAGAAAACAAATATTCTTGGTCAATGTCTTGTCTGTTACTATAAATTTACGACCAGACAGGGAGATCTCCAAGACACTGAAACAAAAGCCTGGAAAAGGATCTTAAAAAGAATCTGGAAATGGCTGGGAGAGGATTGTGGGTCTGTATGCAGACCAAACTACAGGCAAATTCATGTTTTACTGCAGAACTACAGAAAGAAAGAACGAACGAACGAACGAACGAAAGAAAGAAAGAAAAAGTGGCCAGAAAACGCCACGAGAAATACCACGTTGGAAAAAAAACAATAAAAAAACAAAGCAAGAGCTCCATTGTAATGACACGCTCCAACAGGTTCTCCTCACGCAGGCAGACCTGAGATGGGGTCTCCTCTACCAGCCACTCAGACCAGCCACTCAGACCAGCCTGGTCCAGCGATTTTCTCTGATCTGTAAACATGTTCTCCTCACAAGCACAATTCTTTCCTCAGTGATCAGCATCTCCAAGCTCTGGTTGTCTGTCCCTTCGTCAGAGCAGCTCCTTGAGCTGGTAGAGCCTCAGGACACCTGACTCACCCCAGCAGCTGGGCATCGATTGGACACTCTGACGCTAAAGGGCAGTTAGGTCCCTCAGTACTAACTGCTGCACTCTTTTTTTTAGACGTTTCCTCCATCTGAGTTGAGGTCAGACATTGTGTCTTTAACTGACACAAGTAAGTGATTTATACGCTCAACCAAAGTTAGAAATCATACATTTTTACATATATGTGAAATATATCATATATGTGCAGAAAAACCAAATGTGAAACACAAATAATAATTAGAGAGAACTAGAACCAGAATTAGAAACTAGAACTAGAATCTATGCTAACCACCATGATGCTAATACAGTCTGAGGTGTGTCTAAACACTGCTAACACTGAGCCACAGCAAACACTGCTAACACTGAGCCACAGTCTGAGGTGTGTCTAAACACTGCTAATGTACATTTAAAAATCTGCTTCATAAGAACAGGTCACTGATTAATGCTGCTAGAAGTGTGATTTGTTCTCTTTTCAGTTGATATTAGAGTTTCCCCATCTTGAAAACATTGCAAATCAACCAGGTAGCAGAAGAATAGTAGAAGCATGTGTTTCTTAGCATCTTGCAGAGGAGAGAGGAGGCAACCCTGAGGTAAAACAAACTCTAAATATGTAAGTCATGTTTCGATGCTTTTAAAATGGTACTCAAGCACTTTTACTCCAGAGCCAAGCCTGTTCCTCCATGGGTCACTCACCAGCTGGATTCTGGGTTATATTTAACATTAGAACACCAATAAATCATTCAGTGTAGTGTGAATATCAGAACATCACCAGAATATGTGCCAGAAAATCGCATTACACTTCACTGAATGGAAACCTCTACACATTCAACTGCCTTTAGATCTTTACATCTCAGTGTTCATTACATGTTTTAGAGTTGGTGTAGGGTGGGTACCCTAAGCCTATCCAAGAGCTGGAGATGCAAGCCATATTCCCACTGGACAGGTTTGACATTTGGTTCAAGTTAGCTGGATAACCATAACAACAGCTGTGCAAGCTTCCCTATCTACAGCGATCACGTGGGTAGAGGAACCAGGTCTCAGACCTGTATGCTGGCTCACCTTGGTGCCTCCCACACTAATAATGCGGTAGCCATGACGATTGGCATCGTAGAAGAACGAGACAGTGACAGCATGCTTGCTGGCTGGGATCCAGTTACGCTTGGTGGCTGGATCAATCTGGAACACGTGCGCTCGGGTGCTGAAAATGGGCTGCTCCCTGTGAGAAAAAGAGCCAGAGAATATGGGACGAGTACACACACAAACACACACACACACACACACACACACACACACAAAACACACTTCCAAGGCAATACTCTTAAGAACATCAATGTCCATGGATGGTTTAAATTTGAATACAAAATGTTTCACTATATTATATTATATCATGATTGAACTTGCTATAATCAGTGCAAGAATGAGCACATACAGATCTGTGCTTGGAGCCCTGAATGGCTGGTAGTTAAACTGGATCTCAATCAAACATCTGCCATGAAACACCACTTAGTCTAAAATATTCCTTCCATTTTTTCTGGAAGCTATTATTTTGAAACCCAACATTAATTCACTGCAGCCATTTTTTTATACTTTATATTTTTATACATTTTGTGAAAGTTCAAACCAAAGTGCTTTGGGACTTAAAACAAGTGTTAAAAAGGACTTCTCTTATACGAGATGCTCTGATGAATATTTATGTGCTGAATGAACACAAACCAACACAAGCTCAACACAATATGTGAAATTGAAGGTTGTGGAGTATTGTATTGTAGGATCCAGAAACCAGTGCTGTAATGTACTAAAGTACCTGGACCAGAAAGCCTCATTTGAGTCAAAGTGGGTGAGTTCCTTTAGCTCAGTGTAGCTTTACCTGTTGGTTTTACAAGCTAGTTATTTAACAGCATGGTCATGCAGTCAATTTGGAAGTGCTAATGTTAGACCTGCTCTGAGCTTTTCTGGTGAAACCACTGGCTGATTTAATACAATAAGTGTTATGATCATCTTAAATGGG
The DNA here is from genome assembly GCA_028565775.1 of Sternarchorhynchus goeldii. Classification (NCBI taxonomy): domain Eukaryota; kingdom Metazoa; phylum Chordata; class Actinopteri; order Gymnotiformes; family Apteronotidae; genus Sternarchorhynchus; species Sternarchorhynchus goeldii. The sequence continues at coordinate 2,572,401 of JAOXYF010000004.1, forward strand.
AGAGAGAGTGTTCACTGTAATACTCGCTCTACCATTTAAAGATGATCTTTGTGTTATAAACCAGCCAAGTTTAGTATTTGGTGGGCCACACTCCCTGGGACCAACAGTTCGGCCCCCACACTTCACCCAAAGGAAGTCTTAAAGCCAGCAAAAAGCACTGTAATGTAGAGGAAACCGTTTTGTACCCTCTCCAAAAACAGCCCTGCAGCACAGTGCGAATGCCAACCTGACCACAATGTCTCTCCTGCAGTGGAGAGGAAGGAAGGAGGGAAGGAGGGGGGTTATGGTGTGGGTTTAGGGCCACATGGCCCCAGGTCCTTAGCAGTAAAGGGCGCGTTGCTTAAGCAGCCTGGGGCTCTGGACGCTGCCACAGTGCAGCCGACCTCCAGCGAAGCTACACCTTCGGAAGACTTTCACCAGACTTTTGTCTGGAGCCATGCACTCGCATTATCAAGCTGTTTTTTCTGTGATCGAGTGAAAGCGAGCGGAAGCATGGGCACGGCGTGGTGGGACTAAGGAGAATATCGATGCTGGGTGGGATCATTCATGCCCTTTCCACCCTGCGCTGGCAAGGCTGGGTCATGCCTCTCACAGGAGTAAATATCTGAAAGTAGGAATAAACTGTGAAAGTCTGAAAGTCTCATTTAAAGTAAATAACCACAAGAAACTGGGATTAAGCGTGAGGTGATGAACTGGGATTAAGCGTGAGGTGATGAACTGGGATTAAGCGTGAGGTGATGAACTGCGCTGCTGTTAGCCACTATTATCCAGGTGAACAGGGAACCTGCCGAGCGGAGCAGTCAGAAATTACACCATCTTCTTGAAAACGGCATAAAGGAACAGTGGACAGCCCATGAGGGTGATATTCCAGACTGCTGCTTCACTTTGCAGCACTTTTCTGGAATGGCTGCAGATATCAAACTTTTGTCCCACTGACAACATGACATAAGCACAAATCATGAAGAAATCTGAAACTTTGTGGAGTGGAAGCACACACCAGCCAATCACAGGATTCAGATTCAGAAGCACACACCAGCCAATCACAGGATTCAGAAGCACACACCAGCCAATCATTGCGCAGAAAGTCTTTTAGGCTAAAGATCCCCAGTGCAATTCATGCAACAATCATGGTTGGAGATCTTGGAGTCTTGGAGACCAAGAGTGCAATTGGAGAGATAAAAACTCCACTAACAAAGGAGCAGAGAGCAAAACAACCAAATACTGATTTGCCCCCGTCTTTATCCTTGAGACATTCGTACCTCAATTCATATTTTAATTGCATTAATCTGTTACTGAAACATACAATTAATAAACATTACTTAAATGTATTTATTTGTAATTTAAATTATGTCAAATCAAGTTCAAATTTGCTTAGTCTCGTTCAAATAAAGAACCTGAGCATAATTTCAAACAGTTCTTTGTGGAACACACAGCAAGAAAAGACTAACTACCTTTGTATTGTTATATACACTACAGTACAACAGATGTTCAACGCTGTTCCAATAAATCTAGGCTAAGTGTCTTATGAGTCATCACGACAAAAATGACCAGCACACGCCCATTCAATAAACAGTGAATAATCCTTAGTGTATACTCCCTGGAGGCCTGACAGAGTGAGCTGTTGTACGAGCATGAGCTCTGGCTGAAACAGTGTTAAACTGAGCTCAGAATCCAATCGGCAGTGGGGTTTTTAAAAACCCTGTGGTTTAGGCAAATGCCATCTCTATCTCGCAAATACCATCTCTCTGTTTCAGGCTGAGGCACGTCTCCATACTGCACGCCGTTAATGGCTGAGCGCAAGTGAACCGCTTTGAAAAAGTAGCGGAAAAAAAACCACAGTCTTGCCCCGCTGATGTAGGTGTGAAATCTCTACTCCACATATTCCTGTTCAACACACTGCCTTAAAAAACACAGACAACACACAGGTGCAAGTAAAACCCACGCACATTTCAGGTTGAATCCCATGAAATGCCAGCAGAAGGTCTATTCTCTTTTTGATCTCTGGGTAATCCATGCTGGGGTGTCCTGATCTCGCAGTGCTTTCCAACATCAATACACGCACGTGCACACACACACACACACACACAAACCATCAGAATAATTACATCCCTGCTGTAATAAGATAATCTTGCTTGGTCTCCTCACCACTGAAGCTGCCTGGAATAGCCCAGTCTTAAATTCCCAGAATTCCACCGGGCGGCTCTCTCCCAAAGACAGGGGAGCATGACACTCACCATGCTCTCTCTCTCTCTCTGTCTGTATGCTCCACATTCTTGACATTCATCACCTCACCTCACCTCTGATTTATCAGTCATGCTAGTCAGGTAAAGAAAGTATCTGAAAAGTCAACTAACTAAAATCTTTACTGGAAAGATTTTCTGCATGTATGCATGTTCACTGGCCAGTCAAATGAAGCTGACTGACAAGTAATCTCACAATAAGGCCTGAGAGATCATTTACTTGAATGGTATGAGTGTCCTCTCAGTAGTTCTGTATTCTGTGCCACTGTGACACTGTATGTGGAGAACAGTCCAGGAGATGTTTCACTGACAGTGCACTTGCCAGTCAACGTGACTGGATGCTGTTTTGAACTAGAATCAACCAATGGGGTGGCTTTCATCTCTGTGGCCTGGTCAGTGGTCCCAGTGCCAGCACTCAAACTGGAGCAGAAGATTTTCACCCCACCCCCAACCCCCTCCGTCAGACATTACACACAATCTGTAGAGAAACCAGGTTCCTCACACAAATAATCTATTTCTATAAATAATCCATGCAAATATCCACAAGTCCTTTCTGTTAACAAGATGTTACATCCTGAGGTGTTGCTGTGTGCGTATGTCAATGTATCTGTCATATAACCATTTTGATCAGGGGAAACTACCACCCGTTGTGTTAGTCTCCACCGAGTTATTGCAGATAGATACATTCCTAATCAAATAACAAGCTGAAGGAAAAGAACCTTCAGCTTAAGCGCGTTAGATGCGATCTGTGATGTGAGAAAGGCAAACTCAAATGATTTATAAACTGATTGCAAACTGCATGTCAGTGACACAGTTACACCGTGCAGTTAGCATCTGTATTCCAAATACTACCCATAGCAAACGAGCTCCATTCTAAATGTCACTGTGACCGCGCTGATGAGAAGTTCGTACAACACACCTCTCATTTAACAGCTTTCTTTTCACCTGTAATGATGAATTGGTTATTACCTGTAAACCCAGCTATTCCCTGCATTAGGGTTGGGAAGCAGGTTTGTAATACCTCTATTTTCTATCTTTAACTGTATTAAATTAGCAAGGCGAAAACTATACGCAAAGTTGGTTGGGTTTGTGAAGAAATGCATGGCTTAACAAAACTATGAAAATAAGAACACAACCGGGTCATGATAAACTGGGTGTGCCTGTTGGAACCTCTGCGTCTGAACGCGAGAGATCGTGTGAAGGGCGCGTGGTGGCATTCAAAAGTGGAAATCAGGCCAAACACTTCCTTGACTGAGTCCTCAGACCTCAACAGCTCCAAGGTAATTTAATCATTGCTTTCTGTATCATCCAGACCTGCTAACATTAAACTAGTAAGAACACACCATGGTCAAGCCTGTTAAATAGCCTATCAAGTTCGCACATCATGAGACAGACCCTTTGGAAGGCACTGTACTCATGGCAACAGTGAAATGCTCCGCCCATTTGGCAGCCACGGCAACGAATAATTAACAGTGACAACTTATCATATAAAATCAGACACTGTCTGAGGTGAGATTTGCCAGTCAGACTGTGAATTTTCAGTACAAGTTTAACTGTTACAGCCCAGTTCAAAAAACATTTGCAAAACCTAACTTGACCTGATTCATGCTGGGAAATGGAATAACCCATCGCAAATAATTCATAAATACATAACTGTTGTACTTGGTTTTAAGGCCCTGGGCTTGATGACCCAAACAAGGGCACAGTGTAATCTAGATAAGTGTAAAGAGAAGTCATGTGACCTTGTGACATCACCTGGCAAGAGACCTGCTTACCTCTCTCTGTGGGCTGGAAACATTCTTACTGCACAGAAGAGCACCCTTTTCTGAAATTAAAGAAAAAATCTAAGTATATAATTGACACATGCATTACAGTCATCAAAAAAAGGCTTTACTCTTGAGATTAGTTTGGGATACACTGCATACATGCTGAATAACATTACTTGGGTAGCATTCATGCCTGTTTTAATCAACTAATTTGTATTTTAACTTATGTTCCCGAATGACTGTTTCTTTAAATAGGCTAAACTATACTAACGACCCAATTACACAGCCTACTGAAACTAAGAATATTCACAAACATATAAACTGTGATATTCTCCTGTTTCTTCGTAATTAAATTTTCAGACACAAAAATAGTCAAGTTTCACTTCTAATGCCCATACTCAAAACCCTACAGCTTAGTGCATCAAGCGATTCTACACACAAAACCTCGAGCTGCCTACGCGTTTGAAGAATCTCGACTAAGTTTAAGTAAAACTAACTAACTGTGGAGCACTGCAGGTAGATTTCCTAATATATCCTCTTACTGAGCGCCAAGAAACCTACTTGTTAGACGCAACATCTGCCGACAGCTACTTGTTTTGTGCTATTTCAGAGTGGGCTCGTCTGAAAGCCCTGAACCGCACACCAAGACACTTACCCCATGTCGTTGAAAATACGAAATAGATCAATTAACGGTGTTCCCTCCGAAGGAGCAACTGCTGTGGAGCTGCAGAAGATGCAGAGCCAACAATCGAGTAAGCACTAGTCGCGTCCGGATACGGATGCTTCACAATTAGCGGCCGGAATTTCACTACAAATGGCAGGACAGCGCTTTCTATACATTGAGAGGAACCGACAGTCTGCTGACAAGGGGTCTAACGACGGTCACATCGTCTGCGGGACATGCGCGACTCAAACTACAGCGGAGGAGAAACTACACGCCGACAGATTCTGAACAGCAACATACAGTGCAACACTGAACATCTTGTGTGGGCTTCTTTCACCCCCGTTCGAGTCCTTTTCTTTTTTTTCTTTGACTGCACTTCAGTAACCTTGCGGACAACTGCAAAGACCCCTCGATTTGTATTCCGCTGGAAAGCTCTTCGCTCTGAAACTCCTGCTTACTTGCTTGCAGAACCGCGATCACGAGACGCTCGGGGAAACGTTACTTTGCAACTCGTTTTTGATTGCACGATCCCCGCTGAGACTAGTCACCGTGGCACAACGGTGGGTCAATCGCTGCCTCTCGCTTGGATTTTAAAGGCTCTTGTGCCCCACCTGCTGGACAGAATTGGCGCCGCTTCAACCGGAGGCCACCGAGGCCTCGAGTAATATCCTCGAGCGCTTTAGGAGCCTTCCAGTAAATCCAGACACCTCCTGCCCTCTAGTGTTTTCTGCGTATCGATCTCGTGCTCATGAAGACATTATAGCGCTGAGGTAGTGCAGAACATACTAATGAGTAAGACCTGAGTGTTGTCAGAAGTACTGAAATGACAAGACTAGGGCTGAGAAAAAGCGAGTGTATTTTTTTTAGATTTCAAGACAGAATAAATTTGCTTTACATAAACATTTACAGAATTTTTGTTCAAACCAGTCCTTTATAGGTATGGCGTCGGTTCAACTAGCTGAATCTGTACACTTTCAGTATAATACTTAATACTTATTATTCAAAGACACCACACAGAGTCAAACTCGCAGTCTTATTTGTGTGAAATAAAGCAACATTTATTTTTGTAACATTACAAGAACTACATACATTAAGGGGGGAAAAAAATCCTTCTATGAAACTAAATCTCGTCTCTGACAATTCATAACCGATTCCTTCCCGTCCTCGTCAGGCAGATTGAAGCGCCTCTGGTACTTTGTCAACATTTCTTCTCTATATCTCCCAGTTCTTTGAATGCATCCTTAACAGGCAGTCAGTCTCACAGCTGGTTAAGTAGGAGTCTGACATTGTCATGTCAAAAGTAGTTGTCAGTTGAACACAGATACAGCACCTCGATGCCGACAATTAAACAACGCCCACATCCTGGAGCTTCCAGGATGTGTTTTTTTTTTTTTTTTTGCACTAGACCAAGTTGTATGGAAAAACAAACAAACAAACAAACAAACAAACAAACAAAAACATTTGATCACGGATGTCTGCTTACAAATATTTGTATAAGCGCAAAGTAGACTGAACTAAAGAAAACCATATTAATTAAAAATAAAAGACAGGAAGATGTTCTGGATATTTAACGTCCTGGTTAAATTGTAATTTGCAGGGCATGTTGACATTGGATAATAGTGATGGGCAGAATCATCAATAAGATGAAAGCACTGTTCATCGGCCCCTAAATGTTACAAAATAATTCGCTTTTGTTTGCCACTGCTACACTGGTAGCAGGTCCATTACGACGAACTGCTGGGCAGTGAGTGGAAAAGGTGAAAGTTTCAAATGTTGGACCATTGGCAAGTTTTGGTTTTTTTTTAAAGGTGCTGAACTACAAGAGCAAATGTTAATGAAGTTAAAATCTGTGTTGATGGTGAATGTGAATCAGCAAAGAATGAACACGACGGGGTTCAGTAGGGTGACAAAGCAACCATCAAGTTTCTGCAGTGTGGAGATGAAGCTTTGAGCACTTGCTGTTTCATGAACAAAAATACGGAAAGAAAAGAAAAAAAAAAAAAAGAAAAAAACCCCCCAAAAACCTAAACTCAAATCAAAACCTGTTAAATCGAGACCGTGCTGAATCATCTGTTGAGATTGGAAAACTTGGAACACATCACATTCATACTGAGACTATACAAATGAAATCTGCACATCAAAACAGTAGGTTGGTGGGGAAGAGAGGGAACAACCAGAAAACAAAAAAAATACAAAAACACCACCACAAGAACAAAATAGTAAAAGCTACTACTAAATCACCAAACAGAAGAGGGCCAGCTCAGGAGCGCCACCCACAGGCCTCTGTGGGAGAGCACTACTGCCTATGCATGCTAGGCTCCAAGCAGACAGGGAGCATGGGCGCCCCCTACAGTTTGCTTGTGGGGAAACACGAACACAAACGGAGAGAATCTCACCTGTCTGGCCTGCTGCCATCATCTATAACATGACCAGCACTGTTACTTTGGGGTTTTACTCCCATTTTTAAAATACACACATTTATGCGCGTGTGTTTATATATATATATATATGTATAAATATATATAAATATATATTTATACCAGCCCCCAACCAGTCATCAGTTAAATTTACCAACATGACTTGAGGGGCTTGAGCCAAAAACATGCTGAAATCTGATATGTGGCGATTGATTCCCAGTTTCATAAAATAAGTGGGGTGATTAAAACAAACAAACAAACAAACAAAAAAAGAAGCCTGTCTGGGGGGCCTGTCTGTGGTGGAAGTGTTCTAACTATGACTACTTTACTTCTCTTGTTTGCACAGTCCTGTAGCCCCAGAAGCAGAACATGCTGCTCAACATGCCCTCGTTGCTCCTGCAGTACTGGACAGAGCTTCCTCTTCTCCTGGAGGTTCAGATCCTCATCTAGACACATCACTGCCTGACTTGAGCCTTCTGGCCTTTGGGAGCACGAGGGTGTTTGTGAGACTAGCTTGGATGGCTTTACTGTGGGATTTAGGCATTTGTCAGATAATTATCTTGTGAACCAAAGGCAGAAAATTCGCTGTGTGGAGAAAATTGTGGAGAAATCAACAAGCCATCAACTGCCATGGTTAAATCAAGCAGGATAACACGCACTGATCTACAGCATTATGTTCTACTTCCAACAAAAAGGGTTAAAATGAAGAGAGGAAAAAAAAAATCAAATCAAATAATTCAGCTCTTCCATCTCTCCAGAAACAGCCTTTGTCTAAAAAAAAAAACAAAACCAAACAAAAAACAAAACCAAAGAACATCCAACTCGAAGCCGTTTGTTGAGACTCCCCCCTCCCACCAGAGGTCAAGTGACGTGCCTCACAGATTCTCCGCTTGTGACCCTCCACCAAATTCCAGGCAGAAAACTTTCCTCAAAGTTGAATCCTTCCTCAGTGACTCCTTGCACAAATTGTTTTGGAGAGGAGACTGCCACTGGCGCATAAAAACAAACAAACAAACAAACAAACAAACAGAATCCTAACCTAAAAACCTAATCACATCTCAGCACTTCCTGGCAGATGCTCCCCATTCTCTCAGAGATGTGTGGTGGCAAATCCCTGAATGTCAGATCTCAACTTTGAAGGGAAACATTTTCCCAGAATCAGCTGCTTGAAAGCGCTTTTTTAAATTTGATTTTCAGATTTTCATTTATTCGCTTTTTGTTTTTAAAGACGTCACGCCCTGTTGCAGCTTGTGGAGACGATATAACGAGCTTGGGGTCTTTTGTTGTTGTGGTTTGTTTTTTTACTTTGTCCTTTTTTTTCCCTTTGTAGATCATTTTAAGAGAACTTCGTCTTCCCTCGGTCTCGGGCGGCACTGTGAGGCGTGTGGCTGCCGGGCTGCAGCTTGCCGAGAGAGAGGAGGCAGGGAAGGGGCCTCCCACGCCCGCCCTCCCCCGCGACCCCCAGGAGGTGCCCTTGCGGTTTTTGCGGAGTTGCAGATCAAAGATCTCGTTTGGTTTCCCTCCCGCATCGTCTCCTCCTTCGCCGTGTCTCCTCCTCTCTCCTCCTCCCCCCCGTTCTCAGCGGCTGGCGGGACGACATCCCCCCCTCCACTTTCTCTCTCTCGTTCTCTCTCTCCCTCTCTTCTCGTCCTGCCTTTCCTCCCTCTTTTTTTCACGCGTGTGATTGGTCTGATTCTCTCCTGTTGCTCTCACACCATGGTGCTTCAGTTGTAACAGTGGAAAACGGGCATCCATGTTTGTTCTTTTTTGTTTTTACCCAGATTAAAATGCTGACGACCTAAGCTCAGCAGGGGCCTAGCTCCCGTACCAGCAACCTGGGGACACAGGAAAACGCTCCACTCACATCACTGCCACATTTAAAACATACAACCAATAAAAGCAGTTGAGAAACGCGCATGAATAAAACCAGACTGTCTCTCTCCTGGGAGGAGGGGTCCAACTATGACGGATCAACAGGATGTTGCAACACAGCCCCACACATGCTTTGCATTGAAGAAGATAACGACATAAACCAAACGCTCTCGGTCAAACACTGAACTGTGACAGTGTCTGTGCTTCGTTATAAAGTCTGTCTATTTAGTGTGTACTTCACAGAAAAAGAAAAAATACAATTAGCTGTGGTTCCTTACCAAGCAAAACCCAAAAGCACTCGGAGGTGAACTGATACGTACTGATCCATGGCGCCACCATGTGGAAGTAGAGCGTCATTACAGCTGCTTCGGCATCGATGTACCTTCACACTCGTATTGTGCTTCTCTGGTCACTCTCTCTGGTGTTAGGGTGTGTGTGTGTGTGTGTGTGTCTCTCTCTTACACTCTAATACTGTGACAGTCCGGTCACTCCACCGTGTTGGTATGCCCGTTCGCCCTGGTAAGTGGAGTCCTGGGACAACGCCACATCCATCTGAGACTTGAACTCGTCCCCCAGGTAGCTATCCTGTTGTGAGAGAACCAGAGGGGTGTTAACCCACACCTCTCAGTGGGGACCAAGACCAGCCGTAGAGGTGTATGAACATACAGCTGTATGAACAGGACACGCCTTGGATGTGACTACATGATATACTGTGTAGAATCTCACACACACAAACAGCCAGGGATTATGGGTGCTGTAGTGCAAGTCTTTTGGTGCTGCATGTGTGTTGGATGGGGGGGAGGGGGGGGGGGGAATAAACACACACACACACCCACCATGTACACTGTCAGCAGACACGTGTGTGTGTGTGTATACGTGCCTGTTGACAGTGTGCATATCGGGCGTGTGCTGTCTGCCCTCACTGTGTATGCATGCTGTACCTGAGAGAGTTCAGGTTGGGACAGGCCTGGCTGGCTCATCTGGGAAGGCTGGCTCATGGTGATGTAGCCCTGGGTCAGTGGGCCCTGAGAAAAGGGTTGGGACACCAGGTCCTGGCTGGCCTGGCTGGTTGCCATGTTGGCCTGCCCACTGCCATGGTTACCAACACCACGGTTCCTCTGACGACCCCCGCGTCCACCGGTCTTGCCCTTCGGAGCCCCACGGCCTGAGCAAAGACAGGAAATTTATTTTATATATAAAACCAACTGTACAAAAACACCTCCTCCGCAGGGTTTGGCACAGGGACGGCGGTCTTACCTGCAGCGGGGCCATTCACCTGGCCCAGGTACCCCGGCGGGGGCATGGGTGGCATGACCAGGTTGAAAGGGATGGGGATGTTCATGGAGGCTAGGGGGTTTGGCCCCGATCCAATCATGCCGATCTGGTCGTGGGTCTGGAAGTACATGTTCGATGGACGTCCTACGGCAACAAAGGAGACGCGTTATGTTAAGGGTTTCGTTTGGGCTCATGGCTGAATTCTTCCAGGAAGACGTAAGAGGTGCATTTGGTGCTGCGTGTTCATTCTCACCAGTGCTGCTGCGGTCGTACACCGACCCGGGAATCATGGCCTCTCGGGCATCATACATGGCAGTGCTCATGAAACGAGCTCCCTGAATCACACACACACACACACACACCTCTAATAACACTCTCTGGGCATTTAAGTCAACATGTCCAGGTGGCAGAAGTTAACATTTACAGCGGTGCTTTATGAAGAGCCTCTGGTAAACGTTTCACTGATTTGTTTGTTTTTCAAAACGGCTTTGCCACATTACAAGAGTTGTAATTAAACGCACTGGCATAAACACAGCTCCCTGTGGTCTGTTTCCACATGGTGAAAGATGTGTAGTGCAACACCTTTGTATAAGGTCTCCCTTCTGAGGCACACACTCACTGAATCAGCAGCTTTGGAAGCAAGAATAAACCTGGCTGCCCACGAGTTGTTAATTCCACCCTTAAATCATATCCAGCCCAGGGTTCTGCTGATGCAATCCTCATTGCATCAAGAGATTACCATTTAATTAAGTAAAAACACAGCAAGATGTGTGCAGGATATATACAGGATGTCCTGATAAAAAAGAAATTTGGGATGACAGAAAAAAAAAAAAAAGTCAAATAGCTGGTGTTCAAGATGCAAACACAGAGGAGCTGCTAGATCTAGAACTGTTGTAACGTTGAAATACTGCCTGTACTGTTGTAACAGTGCCTATAGTGTTGTAACAGTGCCTATAGTGTTGTAATTGTTTCAAACTGACATACACTTGACACA